>MDKF010311870.1:0-10509 GCA_026770625.1 Nicotiana glauca
CCCAATTTGTTTTTCTTTCCCCCTTTTATTTTCTCATTTTGCATTTTTATCAATATTTTCCCTTGTATTTTTATTATATTTTTTGTATTATTATTTTCAGTATTTTTATTTCTTTTGTATTTTCTGTATTTTTTTATTTTGTATTTTTCTTTTCCTTTTGGATTTTTCTTATTTATTTTTTCTAAACTTCAAAATTAAACTAACACTAGTTCTAAATATTTATTTAATAACTATTTTATAATAATTCCTACTAAAACCCTAAAAATATTATCTCTTTTTTTTTCTTTAATTTGTTGGCAAAAATGAATTGATACTAAAATTATGAAATTAAATCCTAATGCATATACCTATTTTTGTATTTTTATATTTATCCTTTTATTATGAATTAAAATGCAACAATTAACACCAATTTCAACCAAAATCCACAAAAAATGGTAAAATAATAAGAAATTATTTTTTTGGATCTTTTGGAATAAAATTGCTTAGGGCAAAAATCACGTGCTCACACTTCTTTTATCTTTGATGAGGCTCGTCAACTCTTCAAACAAGTGAGTTTTCTGTCCTTTAAAGTTACACCTGTGCTTTACTTTTGTTGCTCTAACTTCTACCCCCCTTTTTATGAAGGTTGTGGCACTTCACCAAAAGGTATTTTCCAAGGCTGAGCTTATGAAGATCGCGGATTAGATGGATATTCTTAAAATACTATATGCCAAGAAGGAGGAGGAGATTATTGGTCTTCGAGCCAAATTGGCAAAGGATTGTAAGCAACGAACCGAGCTTTCCGAGGAGGTAATATTCCCTCCTAAGTTTTGTCATGGGCCAACTTGCTCGATCTTCTAACAACTTTATTTTGTTGTTTCAACGAAAGAGCAAATTAGCGGAGTAGCTTCGGGAGGAGCTAAATATGAAGGATGTCTAAATCCTGGGCTGGAGGCAAAGCACGGATGATCTTGCTATCACACCTTATTTTTACCACCCCGGAAGGGTATATAAGGGAGGAGTTTTTTTCAATTAAAGTGACAATCAAAACGAGATTATTTATTAGATACAGAGTCGCCACTTGGGATAATTATTGTGCCCCAAGTCACCGGTTTAAAATACCGAATATAGGAAGTTAACTCTTATTTATGGTCTGCTAACACAGAAATCCGGTTAAGGAATTCTTTTAACATGAGAGAAGGTGTTAGGCATTACCGGATTTCGTGATTTTAGCACAGTCGCTTTGATCATACTTGGCTTAGTTAAATTGTCTAATTACTCATTTTAGAACCTATGTGCATTTTTCTCTTTTAATTAAGAAATAATCTTAAAACAGATCACGCGCACGTGTACCCATTTGTTTGGCGTGTCAAAAATCATATAATGCGAATGTGTCCACAATCAATAATGCTTTATTATTATAATTTAAAAGTTTAGTCGAAGTTGCGCGAACACATACTTCGATTTTGTTTTTAAAGTTGTAATTATGTCACGCGAACGTGTACACAATCACAATGGTACATTAAATCGTGCCTAAAGGCTTTTGTACGAATGTTCATTTTTTAAACATCTGAGTTATAATATTTATGAGGGCCAAGAGCAATTTAATTAGGATGGCACGCCTCAATCAATTTTTAGAGAAGCTACACTTAATTTAAAAGGTCTAATGATATTCTTACTTACGAATGGTTTGAACTTAATATATAACTATCAGGAAAGTTTAGTCTAATGCCCCTAATTACAAGTATGCATGAGATAGCACATTGTTAAATTGGTTATTTAAAAAGAAATGGGCCAACAGATAAGTCCCTTGAGCCTTTAAAAATTAGATGACCATGATTACTAAAAAGCGAAAAAGGGTAACTGGGCCTTGGAAGCGATTCCAGAAATGAAAGAAAAAGGGCATGAGGCACATAAGCCTGGTTTGGGCCAGGCAGCCTCATTTGGGACATTTAACAGGCCTAGCCGTTTTTTAAAGGATACCATTCAACATCTTTCCCATTTGGAACACATTATTCTGCAACCCTTCAATTTATTGATATGTCATGAGTAATTCAAGTACTAATCTAAACTAACCTAAACCAATTACTGATGCATTAAGATCAATCATGTAGGCGTTTCAACCATAATTGCAATTCTGAAAAATAATCTGAATATGACTCGAGAATTGATCATTGAACAATCTTTGAAAGTGCATAGACTTAAACTTCGAAATTTAAAAGAAGAGAAATGCATCATGGTCAACATGCTATTCAACTAACCCTCACCATAACAACCAAATAGACAGACCAGTGACATTATACAATTATTCTTGGATTTCTAAATGAAACCAACACTGAACTGAAAATCAACACTAACCTAAACCAATTTCAACAAAGCAAATAGAAGATGCTCATAATATAGCCTAGATCCATACTACAGAAAATTTAAGCACTATATACTCAACAAAAGGATTTTTTAGCCAAACCACAAACCAACACAACAAGCTAAAGTCCTAATCCAACCTTGAAAATGAGATATAGCACCAGTAATGTAAATGAGCTGCTGGAACATATAATGTAAAGCTAACTTAATACAGAATCTAGACAAAACTTTAAAGTCCACATGAATAAACATTCAACAAAGCTAACATTTATCCTTAAGTCTCCGCACTTGATTACATGTTTCAGATCTGAACTTCACATATCAAAGTCCAAGGAATACATGTATGTCAAAATAAGGCAAAAGAGAGTGAGGATTCAGCAATAGCAAAAAGGGAGCCAAGGAACAAATCAAACAGCATGATTCAGTCCCTTTTAAACCCTCTTTAGACCCAGCAAACCAGAGATTCTGTGAGAAAACCTTTTAAATACTCCAAAAAAATCCAGGAAATAGCAGTTCAAGGCAAATTAAGGAATGCATAGAATTCAGGTTATCTTTTAGAGTGCCTATCTCTGATTTTTTGTCAAGGAGAGGGTCTCTATATATAGCTCTTAAGGGGTGCCATGTGTTGCTGAAAATGGAATGAGAATTATTCTCTCACAAGGCATCTTTCCTAGCAGAATTGGGACAGCTGGCTGCCTTTTATTGGCTCCGACATTTGTGCTAGCCAAAATTTGGCTAGCTGCCCTAGATTTTAGAAACTTCTCCATCTCCTAAAATAACCTCCTAAGTTTTCAACTATTCGATTAACCCCCTAGAAGTTTTTAACAATTTACAAATCGAGGCAAACATCACAAAGCAGATGGATGTGAGTGAAACCAATCAAACAATAAATAAATACCGAAAAGGTGAATATCCGGACCCTTAACACCCATAAAAAGGATTCAATTTCATGATGAACCCCCAAAATCTAATTTTAAAACGGCTAGTGACAAACTTGACTACAATTAAAATAAGAATGGACATTGTGCATTTAAAAACACTAAATCACCAAAAATCCTAAAATCTAAATCCCGTAATTAAACAATGGAATATAAAAGAAACAAGAGAAAACAAGAAGAACAGACAATTATGGTAAATCCTGACCTAGATATCCTAGAATCCAAATTAATCAAAATAAACAAAGCTCAATATACTAATTTGAACAAATAAATAACCAAGACAAATAGGCAAGCAGATGGTTAAAGTTAAACGAAAAATCAGGAAGCAAACAAAATAAAAACCAACACTACTAGAAACACATGGATTTCCCATGGCGAAGTGGGAAACTAGTGGAAAAATCGAGTTTTCACACCAAAATTTCCCACGGTTTTCCCAGAGTAACTTTAATAGGAAAAATAATGAAATTTCCACCAACAATCAGTGGGAACTATTATTATTAATTTTTATTGATAAAGTATGAACTTTTCCACTAATAACCGTTGGAAATTTGCAAGTTCTGAAAAATAAAGTATGAACATTCCCACCAATATCCGTGTGAAATGTGTTAATTTTGAAAATAAAAGTATGAACTTTTTCACTGATATCAGTGGGATAAATGCAAATTATGAAAAAAAGTATGATTTTTTTCACCAATATAAGTGGAAAATATACAAGTTCTGCAACTAAAGTGATGAACCTTCCCAAGGAATCAGTGGCAATTCTGTGGGAAATCTGAAAATTATTTTTTTGCACAATGTTATAAATATACTGCACCACATGCCAAACAAATAAATACAACTACCAACAACCTCAATACAATTAAACATTCACACAAAGATCAATATCTTCCGATCTATTTCATTAATTAACAACCAACCAAAATTGAAAATACTAGAAACCAATAATGCAACTTAACATTCAAGAAAGAAATTCAGCATTCAATCTTATCCAATTGATACATAACATCCAATATCATAGTCCTACCCAAAATCATATTAATAAAAGAAACCACTCCTTATTCTAGACAAGCGTGATAGAGAACGTGGCACATGAAATCCACCAGATGCTAAGACGTACTTTATGTGACGACCCGGCCCGTCGTCTCATGAGTTACCGCTCCATTTTTTCCATTTCCTGCTTCATTATGCTTCATTATCAGTGTCTTGTGTGAACGCATTGAATTGGGTTGATTTTAGAAGGAAATGAGACACTTAGTCTCTTTAAGGAAGACTTATTTTGGAAAAAGTCAACCAGATATTGACCTATGAGTTAGAGCGCTCGGATGTGAATTTTGATGATTTGGTTAGCTTCAGGAAATGATTTGTAACTTAGGAGTGTGTCCGGAAGTGATTTTGGAGGTCCGATGGAGAATTAGGCTTGAATTGGCAAAGTTAGTATTTTGGAGAATTCCGGTTGATAGGTGATATTTTGATCCGAGGGTCAGAATGGAATTCTGAGAGTTGCAGTAGCTTCGTTAGGTGATTTGGGATGCGTGTGCAAAATTTTAGGTTATTCGAAGGTGTTTTGGTTGGGTTTTTGATCGAATGCGTGTTTCGGAAGTTTTAGAAGAACTTAGACTTGAATCCGATGTAATTTGATGGGTTTGGTATTGTTTGATGGGTTTAAATGATTGGAATGAGCTTGAATGATGTTATAGGATGTGTTGGTGCTTTTGGTTGAGGTTCCAGGGGCCTCAGGTGAGTTTCGGGTGGTCATTTAGACCAATTCTAGCTTTTAAAAGTTGTAGATTTTCCAGCCGAAGTGTTGCAGGTATTTGCCCATCGTGTTTGAGTAAGGTGAGTCGTGAACGCGTAGAAGGAATTTGGAGGACCAGGATTTTTGACCTTCGGGTTCGCGTTTGAGGCCTCGCGATCGCGGAAGGTCAGGTGACGAGGCATCGCGTTCGCGTGAAGGTGTTCGCGTTCACGTTTAAGGGCTGGGGTCTAGTGGCAAAATGTTCCTCGTGTTCGCAGTGTGGTGATGCGTTCGCGAAGGGTATTTTTGTTAGAAACATTTTGTATCATCGCGAACGCGAGAGAGCCCTCGCATTCGCATAGAGGAAAAGAGGGCTGGACAGAAAGGTTTTTAATAATATTTTATCCGCGAGCTAAGCCTTATTTTCACCATTGTTGAGCATCCTTGAGTGCTTTTGGACGGGAATTGAAGAGGGTTTCGACTGGGATTGATTGGAGGTAAGTCCTATGAACTAAAAACACGATTTTATTGTGAAATTGACCTTGAAATCCATGGAAACTTAGCAAAAAGGGGAAGAACTAGGGCTTCAGTTTTAATATTTCAAATTGGGATTCGAGGGGTCATTTGGACTCCGATTTTTGTGTTCTTTATATGTATAGAATCACGGCGAGATAAGGAACCCGTTGGTGTAATAATTTCTGAGTTTCGAGAAGTGGGCTCGGGGCTAGGGTTTTGTCAATTTCGGGATTTTTGATGTTTTTCGATTATTTTCGATTGGGTATTGTTCCTATAGCATAATGTGACGTATTCATTGTGGTTTTAGTCAGATTCGATGCGCGAGGAGGTCGATTTGAGAGGCAAGGGCATAACGAGCTAGGATTTTGGCCTGCTTGAGGTGAGTACTAGATGTAAATGCTGTTCTGAGGGTTTGAAAACCCAGATTTGCACATCGTAGAGCTATATTGAGGTGACTTGCATACCGGATAATGGGCGTGGGGTAGAGTGTTGCGACCAAAAACACTCATACAAGTGCACGTGATCGTCAAGTAATGAAGTAGTGAGTAGAGTATCGTTCCCACGAAGACTTGTGATTAACTGTTGACTAATTCAAACTCAATTAACTTATCTATCCAAGAGGTTTTTCACAAAATATAGATGGAACTAATTTACTACCTAAACTATCAAGCAATAATTTAACTAGAACAATTAACCAAACAACCAGCAATTTCGAATAACAATTAGTAAGAGAGGATATTCCAGGGTCACGGGCTATGACAATCATGTTGCGTTCTTGGCTTAAAACGACTAATAGATTTATCTGGATTGTTGATTGACAGGGTTAATATTGCTCATAAGAATCTGTCGAGTTCTTACTCGCTTATTCAAGCTAACTCAATGCCTATATGTCTATGGAATTAAGATTAACAAGAATGCATTTACAATTCCTGTATTCCAACCAAGCAAGGCAATTAGGTATATGTCTATCCTAATTGCGAATCTGTTCCCCGATGCCCGGGTTCATGAACTTGCTCTATTTATTTTCTATATGCAATCTAAAGTTCCCACTTTCGAGTTCAACTAAAGATTCGTAGATAGTATTTCACTGTTAGCTACTTAGCAAAATAATTAAAAGCAGAATTAAATAAATAACCCAATATGATAAAACCAACTTTGTCAAATTAAAATTCAAACAACAATATTCATGTTTCACCCATGACCCTAGAACAATGGGTTTTAGTCACTCATACTAGAGTTCATCACAATAAGGTTCAATTTCATCACAATTGGCAAAAACAAAGGGAAGAAAAGAAGAACTTGATGGTCCAATCTCCTCCTTGCCTCTTGCCTCTGTATTTATCGCACTAGACTATGAAAACCTTGATAAATAATCCATGGACGAGCTTGACTTTATATAGGTTAAGTGGGATTTCCTCCAGATTTCCAATTATACCCCTGAACAAATCTTTCCGGAACTTGGACTAGTGCGGTCGCGCACCTGGGCGCGGGGCTAGCTGGACAACTTTCTATAATTGAACGCGCTAAAAGTAGCGGCGGCGCGCGTCTGGGCGCGCTAATCCAGATCTTTATTTCCTTGATTCTTTTCCTTGTCTTCGTGCATACTCAGCTCCGAGGGGTCGTTCTTGCTCTAAAATAGTTCCAATCACCTCTTTAAGGCATCACATAGGCTCCTCGTCCTGCAATATGAACAATTCACAATTAGAGCCTATTTTTAATTAATTAACCATATTATGACATTAGAACATAATCAAGCGGGAGCATAAACAATCGCCAAATTACCTAGATTTAGCCTATTATCAACACTCCACACTTAATTCATTGCTAGTCCTCGAGCAATCACACAATACTTTCTAGAGGTTCCTTCACTCAACCATTTCCCCTAACGCATTACACCTAGAACAATTTACATACATTACGCCTAGCAGTGAACAATCCTCGTCTCAAAGGCCGACTCTCAAGTGCCATGCAATATCCATACTTCCTCAAAGTACTCTACACAGAAGTCAAGACTTGCTTTTCTTTCACGAATCACATGCCCTCACAATCACAGTAAAGACAATAAAATCAATCCATACATTTGAACCACATGCTCACTTATATCAAAGAAAATCGCTCACCCTCACAAAAGAAGTCACATGCATGTAATTGGTACCATAAACTTGCCCTTAATGTAAATCTCTACTAATGTAGGCTCACTCGATCTAAAATCAATTAGGACTTTTTCATGGTTGTAATGTAGGCTAAGGGACGGGTAGGATATATTTAGGAATAGTGACTAACCCTCCTAAGTACTTTAACTCATCACATAATCAACTTTAAGCGCCAATTCTTCAACCCACTTCACTTTCACAGACAATATCACCCCAAAATTGCTCCTTCTTCTTTAAGCACTATATTAGTTCATACCCACTAGCTGAAACAAGACAACAATTTTTTTCATCTCTTTCTTCTATATTTTTTTCTTCAGATTATTCTGTCCCGACAATTTTTTTTCCAGTTTTCATTAGTGGTGTATTAGTTTACACTTGTTACAAAACAAGTGCACCTTTCTTATTTTCATTGGGTCCACTCAAAAGCCACCCCACACTTAGTTCCTTCTTACTTCTTTTTGTGCTCATCTCACAATTAAAGTGATTTAAGAGGTAAAAGGATCAAAACAATGTCAATTAAGAAAAAAAAAGGTATAGGCTTGTCATGCAGGTGCCAAACAAAAGTCTATAGGCTCAAAAGGGTTAACTAGGGAAACATTTTATTTATGATAAGCAATTAAGCTCAAAAAGATCAAAGAAAGCCTAGAATCATTTTTCAAACTGAGCATCACCTTAAATTTCGCTTCAACTCACATATCGGGCAAGTTCTAGACACAAGTACAAAACATGGACTACACAAAAACCTCACCACACATGGCATATGACTCATTCTAGATCAGCTCATCAAGACGCTCCATTACGAGCATTCAAGTTAGTAACAAACATACAGATTAAGGCACTTTAGTGAGATTCAACAAATAAGACTAAGCGTTACACTCTAGGGTCTATTGTGTTCAGGTGTGTCAACGCCACGGGTTCTCTTTTGATTCTCTAGCTCATAGCCTATTAACCTAGTCTACAAATCCAAAAAGAAAACAAAATAACCAAAAACAAATACCTATACCCGATTCAAGTTAAACCCTTGGAAAAGAACCGTGGCCCAAAGAAAAACCAAGGGGGATTTGCTACGCTACCTAAGAAATAAAAAATCTTTTTGGTGTTTTCTCTAGACTAACTTTCCTCAAGAAAATAGTCTAAAGGATCCGTCATCAGGAAGAGTCTGCATATTTTCCTTTTTTTTTAAGACTTAGTCCCTCAAGAACCCCGCCGAAAGGGATCCATCGTCGGGACGAGCCACTTATCTATTTTAATCTAGTGATTCCTACTTAACACCAAAACTATCAAAATTAAATAAAACAAAATAAAAGCAAAATTCAGATGATACAACTACATACATACAATGAAGTACCCCCACCTACACTTAAAAATGAAGACATGTCCCCATGGCTTAAAATTTGAAAGAGCAGTGAGGTAAAGGAACTTCCCTGAAGGCTTACTCCTGGTCGGAGATGGTGTCTGGGTGACGTTGCATGCACGACCTAAAGCTTGCAGCTAGCCCATGAGTTTCTCTTACAACTTCACTTGTCACTTAGCTGCCGCGTCTACTCGGGTGCCCAAATCAGTCATGGAGGCTCGCAAACCAGTCATCTCCTGCTCCAAAGCATTAAAACGGGACACCCGGGCAGCTCCTAAAGATGTTGCAGTTCCAGATGGTCCTACAGCTACCACATTTTTCTCCTGAGCCTGTGGTGCGGCTTCCATGTTCTCCTCAGCTTCCTCCTTATCCTCTGAATCATCGGAGCTACTCCTCGCCGCCTCCTCTACTACTTTTGGCTCCTTACTCGTTGTCACCTTATTAGCACAGAACTTGCCCTCCTTTATTACCAACCCATCCACCACTAGATTTTCGGGCACCTGTGCAGCCCTACATAGCTGAGTCACTAAAGAAGGGAAAAATAACCCATACTTTTTGACTTGGCTGCGGACGAATATCTCTTCATGCATCACTTTGGCCACATCGAAGTCGTGACCATTTACAAAGAACCAAATCAGAGTAGCTCGGGGCCCATTTACCTCTGTAGTATTGTGAGACGGAATCAAGCGGTTGTTTATGAGGTGCAACCAGCACTTCCCTTCAAAGGTAAGTACTGAGGAGTGGAATTTCTCCCCATAGTCTATCTAGACCACTTCTTTCCCCGGCACACAAATTGTCTCAAAGAATCGCCCATTTTTCATTCATTGGGTTGCGACCGTACTCATAAAAGTCATCATGAGCAGCCGGAGGTAGAGGCAGCTTGTAGGCCATCCGTATCGCCTCAACAGAAGCATTCACCGCCCTTCGGTGCACCTTGACTACTCCATTAACATGCTCCGGCACATTTGCATAGAACTCCCGCACAACCCTTGCAGTGCCCTCATCGGACTCATTGATGAAGGTTTGAAACCCTCGCCTCACCAACTCATTGTACATATGTGGGCAGTGTCGTTGGAGCTGTATGACGTGAATACCCCTCTCCGAAATTGGGTTTTACGAGCTTTTTCCGCAAAGCGGTCCTGAGCCTTAGCCGAAATAAATTTTGTAGCATCAAAGGGACGTGCAGGTGCAACCCCTCTTGACCTAGCCGAACCAGCCTGGCTGCTTGATGAGGCCCCTGTGGTGCGTCGTTTCCTAGATGGAGTCATGATATCTATGGTGGACGATGGTGGTGAGTGGAGACGGGGAATGGGGAAGAAGATAGTGAAGTTGGGGAAGGAAGAATTGTGGGCTTGAGGGGAAAGAGATAGGAGTAATTTAGAGGAAAGGTTTTTTTTTTGTTTGTTTGAATGGGGGGAATTAGAGAGGGGTTGGGGTCTTCTGCATGAACGAGGGAATTACAGGAGAGGG
>MU732244.1:0-18622 GCA_026770625.1 Nicotiana glauca
CTTGGGCTGAAGGAGCCCCTCCGGAGTCTGCACACACCCCAGTGAGCGCAGTTACTATTATATTGGACCGGGCTGTACACCGCAGCATTTTTATCTATTATATTGGATCGGGCTGCATGCAGCAGCACTATATATGTTATATTGGATCGGGCTGCACGCCGCAGCACTATATATACTAATAGAAGTACTATTTCTTATTGAAGTAATGAGATATAATTTTTTTGTTAAACATGGTCATAAGTTTTATATTACAACGATATATATTTTTTGTATTTGTCTTAAATTTATCTCATTTTGTCAAACATGGTTATAATTAAGTTTAATATTACAACGATTTTTTTTAATGTTTGTCTTAAATTTATCGCTTTATGACAAAATAAAAAATTGAAATATATGCTTCGAATTATTCAGATTATTATTAAAACAACAAATTTTAATTAAAAAGGTAAGTTGTTCATATCTCGACCTAAATGGAGTAAATACAAAACATGAATCTACGAATGTCCTCTCTTATTGCAAATTAAATAAGAAATCACTTGAGAGATCTTTAAAGCATAGAAACAGATTTGATGTCACGACCCGGATTTCCCACCATCGGGATCGTGATGGCGCCTACTCGTGGTAGCTAGGCAAGCCAACTTATTTGCCCTTTTCATTACTAGACAATTACTTTAACAGTTTATAGCATCAATAAAGAACATGAAATTTAATAAGAACAATAGCGGCAGTCTGATTTATAAATACGAATCAAAACGCAAAATAGTCAATAATAGCCTCTACCCAAGATTTGGTGTTACATTACTCACGAACTACTAAGAATATACTAAATACAGTGTTCTGAAAGAAATATATAAGTTGTCAGTACCGAAAACAATAAGGCAACAATCTAAAAGAGAACATAAAAAAGAGACGTCGGGCCTGCGGACGCCTGCAAGGCTACCTCAGTCTCGTTAAAATGAAAACCTGCTCCCGCACTACTGCTGCTGCTGCTCCTCAAAACCTGGACCTGTGCAAAAATGCACAGAAGTGTAGCATCAGCACAACCGACCTCATGTGCTGGTAAGTGTCTAGCCTAACCCCGGCGAAGTAGTGACAAGGCTAGACTGGACACCACATAAACCTGTGCAGTTATAAATATACAACGGAATATCGAATACAATGCAGTTAACAACATGGGGGAGGGGGAGACATGCTATGGGGAGATACAATATTGCCAGTAATACCGAGTAACAAACTAAAGCAACTTAGATTCACAATGGACAAGGAATCAATACTCTATACAAACACATGGTATTAATAACTGTTGCGGCGTGCAACCCGCTCCACAAATATCATTATTGCGGCGTGCAACCCGCTCCACAAATATCACTGTTGCGGCGCGCAACCCGACCCTCATATATCATTGTTGCGGCGCGCAACCTGATCCTCAATATTATTCAACAGTCCGACTTCCCAAACAACAGTCACAATTAAGGAACATAAAAATAAGAAATTATTTGACAAAATCCCGGCAAGGGAAAGAAACCAACAAGTTCAACCAAACGTCCCGGCAAGGGAATAATCAACACGCTTTCTCTTTCTTACTTTTCTTATCTTATAATTCACTTTACCCTTTTTGAGCCAACGCTCCAAAGAATCAAGTTATTAAGTATACTTTCAATATTTGTATCACAACTCGAGCCAATGCTCCTAGGAATCAAATGATCCTATCACCGTTCACATGTTATTCATCACATATAGAAATCCTCCAATAGATATGAAATTCACAACCAATTCATGATAATCACATTATAAGGACTCACGGTCATGCTAGACACCAATGTATAAATACTCGTCACCATGCCTATACATCGTACTCGATCACATAGCAATTAGCAACAAGACTCAACTCATATTCCCTCAAGCTAGGGTTAAACCAAACACTTACCTCAAAGCCTTGAAATCCACTTAATCCTCAATTATAGCTTTACCTTGCGGTTCCACCTCCAATTCGCTCGAATCTAATCACAAATTGTTCAATTACTTTAATAAAAACTATATGAATAAATTTTGAATGCATAAAAATGATTTTCCCAAAAATTCCAAAAATGCCCCCGGGCCCACGTGGTCAAAACCCGAGGTTCGGACCAATACCCGATTACCCATTCCCCCATGAATTCAAATATGTAATTTGTTTAGAAATCGGATCTCAAATCGAGGTCCAACTCCCCAATTTATGGAAAACCTAGGTTCTACCCAAAACCCCCAATTTCACCCATGAAAATCCTTGATTTTAAGTGGAAAACATATTTAATGATGTTAAAGATCAAAAGAATTGAGTAAAAATCAAGTTACAAGTGATTTGGGATGAAGTTTGCTCTTGAAAAATCGCCTATGGTGTTTGGGTTTTGAAAGAATGGTGAAAAGTGATGAAAATTCGAGTAAGTATAAAATTTGCTAGTCTGCGGATATGGGAATTGCGAACCTAGGTTCGCATTTGCGAACAAAACAGGCTTGGGATTTGCGATATTAGGGATCGCATTTGCGAACTCAGGTCTGGCTGCCAAGGTTCGCATTTGCGAACGTTATATCGCATTTGCGATCAGGGCCATCTCGCTTTTGCGAGCAAGGGCATCGCATTTGCGACTACAGCTCATTATCCCAAACTTCGCATTTGCAAAGTATTGATCGCATTTGCGATCTTGCCCGATTTTCCCCTTCTTCGAATTTGCGATGGGAATTCGCATATGCGAGCCTCGCATTTGCGAGAATTCCTTTGCAAATGCGATGCCAACAGACCTGACCTGCAATTATTTTTTCTCAAAGTTCAAAATGCAACTCGGCACCTATCCAAAACTCACCCGAGCCCTCAGGGCTCAAAACCAAACATACACACAACCCCAAAAATATCCTACGGACTTATCCATGCGATCGAATCGCCAAAATAACATCAAAATTATTAAATCAAGCCCCAAAATCAACATTTTCATTTCAAACTTCATAAACTTCCAACTTTAGATATTTAGGTCCGAAATACGTCAAATGACGTCCGATTTCGACCAAACTTTACAGAAAGTGCTTAAACAATATATAAGACTTGTACCGGGCATCGGAAACAAAATACGAGACCGCTACCATAGTCTTTTAATCAATTTTCATGTCCAATTTCCTTAATAATTTCAGAAAAACAATTTCGCAGAAAAAATCTTTTCTCGGGCTCCAGACCTCAAAATTCGACTCTGGGCACATGCCCGAGTCCCATATTTTTCTACAGACCGTCCGGGTTCGTTTACCAAAAATATTGACCAAAGTTAACTTTAATCATATTAATATCAAAAATCTTCAAATTTTTCACAAAATTCATATATTTCAACATAAAAACTTCCCGGCTACGCGCCCAGACTGCTCACGCAAATCGAGACAAGTAAAAATGAGGTATTCAAGGCCTGAAAAACACGGAGCGAATGAGGAAGCATGTGATGACCCTTTGGGTCGTCACATCGTCCACCCCTAAAACAATCGTTCGTCCTCGAACGGACAAAAGAAAGAAGTACCTGAGTCGGGGAACAGATGTGGATAACGGCTTCGCATGTCAGACTCTGACTCCCAGGTCGAGGCCTCAGGGGGCTGACCTCTCCACTGAACACGAACAGAGGGAAAACTCTTAGATCTCAACTGACGAACCTGCCAGTCTACAATAGCTACCGGCTCCTCCTCATAAGATAAATCCTTGTCCAACTGGACAGTGCTGAAGTCTAACACATGGGTAGGATCACCGTGATACCTCCGAAGCATAGACACATGAAAAACTGGATGCACTGATAAGCTAGGTGGCAATGCAAGTCTATAAGCCACCTCTCCTACTTTATCAAGAATCTCAAATGGACCAATGTACCTAGGGCTAAGCTTGCCCTTCTTTTCGAGCCTCATCACACCCTTCACAGGCGACACCCGAAGCAATACCCGCTCACCAACCATAAAAGCCACATCTCGGACCTTACGGTCCGCATAACTCTTTTACCGCGACTGAGCTGAACAAAGCCTCTCCTGAATGATCTTGACCTTATCTAAGGCCTCCTGGACTAAGTCTGTACATAATAACCGAGTCTCTCCCGGCTCAAACCATCTGACTGGAGACCGACATCGCCTACCATATAACGCCTCATACGGAGCCATCTAAATGCTGGACTGGTAGCTGTTGTTGTAGGCGAACTCTGCTAAAGGCAAAAACTGGTCCCACGAGCCTCCAAAATCAATGACGCAATCTCGGAGCATATCCTCCAAAATTTGTATAGTCCGCTCGGACTGATCGTCCATCTGAGGATGAAATGTTGTGCTCAACTGGACCTGGGTGCCCAACTCTTGCTGAACTGCTCTCCAGAAGCGTGAGGTAAACTGCGTACCCCGGTCCGAAATGATGGATACCGGCACACCATGAAGGCGGAAAATCTCCCTGATATAAATCTCAGCTAACCTCTCAGATGAATAAGAGACTGCCACTGGGATGAAATGCACTGACTTGGTCAGCCTATCAACAATGACCCAAATAGCATCAAACTTCTTCCGAGTTAACGGAAGTCCAGTAATGAAATCCATGGTAATCCTCTCCCACTTCCACTCGGGAAGCTCAATCCTCAGAAATAAACCACCGGATCTCTGATGCTCATATTTGACATGCTGACAATTCAAACACCGAGCCACATACGCAACAATATCCTTCTTCATTCTTCGCCACCAATAATGCTGTCGTAAGTCCTGATACATCTTCGCGGCGCCCGGGAGAATAGAATACCGAGAACTATGGGCATCTGCTAAGATCAAATCTCGAATCCCATCAACATTGGGCACACAAACTCGCCCCTGCAATCTCAAAACACCATCATCATCTAAGTTCACCTTCGTGGGACCCCCACGCTGCACCATGTCTCTCGGGACACACAAATGGGGATCATCAAACTGCGGATCACGGATACGCTCTAATAGGGAAGAACGGGAAATCGTGCAAGCTAACACTCTACTAGGCTCAGAAATATCTAATCTCACCAATCGATTGGCCAAGGTCTGAACATATAAAGCAAGCGGTCTCTGGCTGACCGGAATATACGCAAGACTACCCATGCTGGCAGACTTCCTACTTAATGCGTCGGCCACCACATTGGCCTTACCCAGGTGATAAAAGATAGTAACATCATAATCTTTCAACAACTCTAACCACCTTCGCTGCCTCACATTCAACTCCTTCTTCTTAAACAGATACTGAAGGCTCTTGTGATTTGTGTACACCTCACACGTCACACCATATAGATAATGCCTCCAAATTTTCAAAGCATGAAAAACAGCTGCCAACTCTAGATCATGAACCGGATAATTCTTCTCGTAGATCTTCAACTGTCTTGAAGCATAGGCAATGACTTTGCCGTCCTGCATCAATACTGCACCAAGCCCAATGTGGGAAGCATCACAATAGACTGTGTACGACCCTGAACCCGTGGGAAAAACCAATACCGGTGCCGTAGTCAGAGCTGTCTTGAGCTTCTGAAAGCTCGCCTCACACTCATCTGACCATCTGAACTGGGTACCCTTCTGGGTCAATCTGGTCATCGGGGCTGCAATAGAAGAAAATCCCTCTACGAACTGACGGTAATAACCTGCTAACCCCAAGAAACTCCGAATCTCGATCACTTAAACTGGTCGAGGCCAATTCTTGACTGCCTCAATCTTCTTCGAGTCCACCTGAATACCCTCTGCTGATACAATGTGACCCAGGAATGCAACCGAACGCAACCATAACTCGCACTTCGAAAACTTAGCATATAGCTGACTATCCTTCAGAGTCTGAAAAAACACTCTGAGGTGCTGCTCGTGCTCTTCCTTACTGCGGGAGTATACCAGAATATCATCAATAAAGACTATCACGAATAGGTCTAGATATGGCCTGAACACTCGGTTCATCAACTCTATAAATGCTGCTGGGGCATTGGTCAACCTAAATGACATAACTAAAAACTCACAGTACCCATACTGAGTGCGGAATGCTGTCTTGGGGACATCAGACGCCCTAATCTTCAGCTGATGGTAGCCAGATCTCAAGTCTATCTTTGAGAACACCTTTGCTCCTTGAAGCTGGTTGAACAGGTCATCAATCCTCGACAGTGGATACTTGTTCTTTATCGTCACTTTGTTCAATTGCCGGTAATCAATACACATCCACATCGATCAATCCTTCTTCTTCACAAATAACACTGGCGCACCCCAAGGAGAAACACTAGGCCTGATAAAACCCTTCTCTAGTAAATCCTGCAACTGGTCACTTAACTCCTTCAACTCTGGCGGGGCCATGCGATACGGCAGAATAGCAATGGGCTGCGTGCCCATAGCAAGGTCAATATCGAAATCAATATCCCCGTCGGGTGGCATACCCGGCAGGTCTGAAGGGAAAACCTCGGGGAACTCTCGAACAATAGGAACAGAGTCAATAGAAGGAACCTCTGCGCCGGAGTCGCGAACATACGCCAGATAAGCTAAACACCCCTTTTCGACCATGCGTCGAGCCTTAACATATGAAATAACACTGCGGGTGGCATGACCCGGGGTCCCTCTCCACTCTAATCGGGGCAATTCTGGCAAGGCCAAGGTCACGGTCTTGGCGCAACAATCTAAGATAGCATGATACGGAGACAACCAATCCATCCCCAAAATAACGTCGAAATCCACCATATCTAAAAGCAGTAAATCAACACGGGTCTCAAGACCCTCAAACACAACCACAGAAGAACGATGCACCCGATCGACTACTATGGAGTCACCCACCGGTGTAGATACATAAACAGGAATGTCCAAAGCATAACTAGACATAGCCAGGCAGGGTGCAAAATAGGACGACACATATAAATATGTAGACCCAGTGTCAAATAGCACTGACGCATCTCTATCACAAACCAAAATAGTACCTGTAATAACGGTATCTGACGACTCGGCCTCTGGTCTGGCTGGCAAAGCATAAAATCGGGGCTCAGCCCCACCTCTCTGAACCATGTCTCTGGGACAATTGGCTACCTGCTGACCCCTACCTCTGGCGGCTCGGCCTCCACCTCTACGGTCTCGACCTCTACCTCTATGATCCCTACCCCCGCCCCTGGCTGGCTGGGCAGGCTGTGGGTTACCTGGTGCCTGAATCATGGAGCGAGGACCATACTACTGCAACTGTGTACCCCTCAATCTCGAGCAAGCTCTCCTGATGTGACCATACTCACCACACTCATAACATCCCTCCATACGATGAGACTAGCCCTGATGACCCGAATGACCTCCACGAAAGCTCTGAAAGGGTTGTGCACTGATGGGAGCTGGCAGTGCACTGAGTGATTGCTGATCGAAATACTGCCCACGAAAACCACGATCACCTGGAACACCCTGCGAAGCCTGGAGAGCAGACTGAAAGGGCCTGGAAGGCTGACCCCTATCATAAGAATCCCTTCCTCCAGATGAGGCACCACTGAATCGACCTGAGTGAGTGGTCTCTTGTCTGACCTAAGACAACTCCCATGTGGCAGAACCATCTCAATCCTCCGGGCCATATTGGTCGCCTCCTGAAAGGTAATGTCACTACCCGCCTCTCTGTCCATCTGAAGACGAATAGGTTGAATCAAACCATCAATGAATCTCCTCACCCTCTCTCTCTCTCAGTGGGGAGTATGACGAGGGCATGGTGAGCTAGATCGATAAACCGGGTCTCATACTGGGTGACCGTCATAGACCCTTGCTGGAGCCGCTCAAACCGCCTCCGGTAAGCATCCCTCTGAGTAACGGGAAGAAACTTCTATGGAAACAACTCCAAAAACTGATCCTAAGTCAAAGGCGGCGAACCTACTGGTCAAGCTAAGCAGTAATCCCTCCACCAAGTCTTGGCGAATCCAGATAGACAAAAAGCCATAAAATTAACTCCATTGGACTCCACAATGCCCATGTTCCGAAGAACCTCGTGGCAGCTATATAAGAAATCCTGGGGGTCCTCAGAAGAAGCTTCGCTGAATGTAGCGGTGAAGAGCTTGGTGAACCTGTCCAGCCTCTACAAGGCATCTGCGGATATAGCCACTCCATCACTAGCCTGTGCAACTACCCCTGGCTGAACTGCCACAGCTGCCTGAACCGGTGGAATCTGAGCCTGAGGAGCTACCTGCTCCGGAGTGCGTGCGGTAGGAGTGTGGGCCCCTCCTCCATCCTGAGAAGTGGATGGTGCTATAGGAAGCAATCCTGCTCGGGTGACACTCTCCATGAGGCCAACCAACCGGACCAAGGCGTCCTAAAGAACTGGGGTAACAATAAACCCCTCTTGGACCTGAGCTGGGCCTACCGGAACTGTCTGGGCTAGGGCCGGAACCTCCTCGTCAAGGCCAACCTGAGGCTCCACCACTGGTGCTGCTACTGGTGGCTAGGCTCTGCCTCTACCTCGGCCCCCAGATGGCCACATCCTCTGCTCCTAGTGGGAGCTGCATGGGGTTCGGACTACTGATTGGTGGATGAGGAAGCGTGTGTTCTCGCCATCTGCGAAAGAACAGAGTAGAAATTCAATTAGCACTGAAAAACCAAATCGCACGGCAAGAAAGAACAATGAAAGATTTTTCCTAACTCAGTAGACTCTGGGGAACAACCACAGAAGTCTCCATACCTACCCCTCAGACTCTACTAAGTTTGTCCGTGAGTTGTGAGACCTATGTAACCTAGTGCTCTGATACCAACTTGTCACGACCCGGATTTCTCACCATCGGGATTGTGATGGCGCCTACTCGTGGTAGCTAGGCAAGCCAACTTATTTACCCTTTTCATCACTAGACAATTACTTTAACAGTTTGTAGAATCAATAAAGAACATGAAATTTAATAAGAACAATAGCGAAAGTCTAATTTATAAATACGAATCAAAATGCGGAATAGTCAATAATAGCCTCTACCCAAGATTTGGTGTCACATTACTCACGAACTACTAAGAATATACAAAATATAATGGTCTGAAAGAAATATATAAGTTGTCCGTCTCGAAAACAAAATTGCAACAGTCTAAAAGAGAACATAAAGAAGAGACGTCAGGCCTGTGGACGCCTGCAAGGCTACCTCAGTCTCGTGAAAATGAAAACCTGCTCCCGCACTACTGCTGTTGCTGCTCCTCAAACCTGGACCTGTGCAAAAATGCACAGAAGTGTAGCATCAGCACAACCGACCCCATGTGCTGGTAAGTGTCTAGCCTAACCCCAGTGAAGTAGTGACGAGGCTAGATTGGACACAACATAAACCTGTGCAGTTATTAATATACAACGGAATATCGAATACAAGGCAATTAACAACATGGGGGGAGACATGCTATGGGGAGATACAATATTGCCAGTAATCGCGAGTAACAAACTAAAGACAATGGACAAGGAATAAATACGCAATACAAACACATGGTATCAATAACTGTTGCGGCGTGCAACCCGCTCCACAAATATCACTGTTGCGGCACGCAACCCACTCCACAAATATCACTGTTGCGGCGCGCAACCCGACCCTCATATATCATTATTGCGGCGTGCAACCCGATCCTCAATATTATTGTTGCGGCGTGCAACCCGATCCTCAATATTATTCAACAGTCCAACTTCCCAAACAACAGTCACAATTAAGGAACATAAAAATAAGCAATTATTTGACAAAATCCCGGCAAGGGAAAGAAACCAACAAGTTCAACCAAACGTCCCGCCAAGGGAATAATCAACACGCTTTCTCTTTCTTACTTTTCTTATCTTATAATTCACTCTACCCTTTTTGAGACAACGCTCCAAAGAATTAAGTTATTTCGTATACTTTCAATATTCGTATCACAACTCGAGCCAATGCTCCTAGGAATCAAATGATCCTATCACTGTTCACATGTTATTCACAATATATAGAAATCTTCCAATAGATATGAAATTCACAACCAATTCATGATAATCACATTATAAGGACTCACGGTCATGCTAGACACCAATGTATAGATACTCGTCACCATGCCTATACATCGTACTCGATCACATAGCAATTAGCAACAAGACTCAACTCCTATTCCCTCAAGCTAGGGTTAAACCAAACACTTACCTCAAACCCTTGAAATCTACTTAATCCTCAACTATCGCTTTACCTCGCGGTTTCACCTTCAATTTTCTCGAATCTAATCACAAATTGTTCATAAAAATGATTTTCCCAAGTTTTTCCCAAAAATTCCAAAAATGCACCCGGGCCCATGTGGTCAAAACCCGAGGTTCGGACCAAAACCCGATTACCCATTCCCCCATGAATTCAAATATGTAATTTGTTTTGAAATCGGACCTCAAATCGAGGTCCAACTCCCCAATTTATAAAAAACCTAGGTTCTACCCAAAAACCCCAATTTCACCCATGAAAATCCTTAATTTTAAGTGGAAAACATGTTTAATGATGTTAAAGATCGAAAGAATTGAGTAAAAATCAACTTACAAGTGATTTGGGATGAAGTTTGCTCTTGAAAAATCGCCTATGGTGTTTGGGTTTTGAAAGAATGGTGAAAAGTGATGAAAATTCGAGTAAGTATAAAATTTGCTAGTCTGCGGATATGGGAATTGCGAACCTAGGTTCGCATTTGCGAACAAAACAGGCTTGGGATTTGCGATATTAGGGATCGCATTTGCGAACTCAGGTCTGGCTGCCAAGGTTCGCATTTGCGAACGTTATATCGCATTTGCGATCAGGGTCATCTCGCTTTTGCGAGCAAGGGCGTCGCATTTGCAACTACAGCCCATTATCCCATACTTCGCATTTGCGAAGTATTGATTGCATTTGTGATCTTGCCCGGCTTTCCCCTTCTTCGCATTTGCGATGGAATTCGCATTTGCGAGCCTCGCATTTGCGAGAATTCCTTCGCAAATGCGATGCCAACAGACCTGACCTGCAATTATTTTTCTCAAAGTTCACAATGCAAATCAACACCTATCCGAAACTCACCCGAGCCCTCGGGGCTCCAAACCAAATATACACACAACCCCAAAAACATCCTACGGTCTTATCCGTGCGATCGAATCGCCAAAATAACATCAAAATTATTGAATCAAGCCCCAAAATCAATATTTTCATTTCAAACTTTATAAACATCCAACTTTAGATATTTAGGTCCGAAACATGTCAAATGACGTCCGATTTCGACCAAACTTTACAGAAAGTGCTTAAACAATATATAAGATTTGTATCGGGCGTCGGAACCAAAATACGAGCGCGCTACCACAGTCTTTTATTCAATTTTCATTTCCAATTTCCTTAATAATTTCACAGAAAAATTCTTTTCTCGGGCTCTAGACCTCGAAATTCGACTCCGGGCACATGCCCGAGTCCCATACTTTTATACGGACCTTCCGGGACCGTCCAATCTCGGGTCCGGGTCCGTTTACCAGAAATATTGACCAAAGTCAACTTTAATCATATTAATATCAAAATTCTTTAAATTTTTCACAGAATTGACATATTTCAACATAAAAGCTTTCCAGCTACGCGCCCGGACTGCACACACAAATCGAGACAAGTAAAAATGAGGTTTTCAAGACCTCGGAAGCACGGAGCGAATGAGGAAGCAGGTGATGACCCTTTGGGTCGTCACATTTGATGAGTTTGAATAGTAGTGAGTGATTTTATTACTTACTAGTATTAGTACCTGCGCATCTGCGCAGTCACTAATCATGTTAAATATTTAAGTTATTTGGATTGTATGTAAATAATCTTAAAATTTACACACTTTCTCAGTAAATATTGATAATCATTGGATATTAACTACATGAAAAACATTAACCATTTCTTCTATTTTTCTTTTTTGCTACCATTCTTGCCGGTGTCATTAGATTCTAAAAATAGTCAGGAAGCAAAATAATAACTCATATTTATGGCAAAACAATCAAATGTTGAGACAATGAATGACTCTTTGGATAAGACTTAACTCTTTTACTACTACTGGAACTCTTATTTGGTGTGTTGATATCTCTTAAAAATATTTTTTTCTTAAAATTTCAGTTGCTAAAACATTATTTTTCAATAATAATAATTTTTATAATAACATAATTGAAAATATTATTCTTAATTCAAAACTAATTTTAGTTGGCTATCTAAAAATAAAAATAAAAAATCCTTTAGCTAGTGAATTTGTTTTACTCCATTTTGATATTTGACATTAACCATGTTAAATATCTGAGTTATTTGAATTATATGCAAATAACGTTAACATTTAAACTTTCTAAATAATTATAGATAATCGTCAGATATTAATTAAGAAACTGTACGTGAAAAAATACTAACATTTTCTCAATTCTCGTAGTGATAATTTTATTTTTGCACTATTCTCATAGGTGTCATTAGAACCTAAAAATAGCCAAAAAGTGAAATAATAACTCATATTTATGGAAAAGCACAAAGGTTGACACGATATAAATGATTTTTTAACTACGACATGATTCTTATACTACGACTTGAACTCTTATTTGGTATGATTTTATCTTTCAAAAATTATTTTTATTTCGAAATTTCAATTTCTAAAACTTTATATACATTATAATAATGATTATCTTTATATTTATGCAATTGAAGATATTATTCTTAGTTTAAATTTTTTTTTAATCGGCTATCTAAAAATTTAAATAATTTTTTGGCTGAATTTATTTCAGTATGACTCCACTTTAAGTTTATCGATATCTGTAGCCCCAGAATTTGAATTTTTAATACCCTATACATACAAAAATTTTGTTTTGAATCTTTAAATGTTAAATTTGTCACGACCCAAAATCCACTATGGGTCGTGGTGGCGCCGGACATCGCTGTCAGGCAAGCCAACCAAGAATGCATAATTAAATTCTAGTTTTAGTATTTGCGAAAGATCATTTTTCTTATACGTTAAATATTAGATAATAAAAATTTTACAAAGTGAACATGAAGTCGATAAAAGACTTAATACTGAATAATCCAAAATTCTCCTAGAACCCGGTGTCACAAGTGCATGAGCATCTACAGATAAAAAAATAAAATACAACATTCGTACGAAATACAGTGGACAAGAAATAAATACAATATACGGAAAGAGACTATACTAGCTGCGGGCCGCCTCGAATAATGCAACTCACCTAGTCCCAGAATAATCTGCTCTGCTACGCCTAGTAGGCTGGTAGAGGTACATATACATGTTCAACAAAATGCACAGAAGTGTAGTATGAGTACGTAAACAACGTGTACTCAATGAGTATCCTGCCTAATCTCGAAGAAGTAGAGACGAGATGGTCAACTTCGACATTTACTACAGGTCAATTAACAATATTCTAAAAATGTGAGGAAAATCATGAATTTATATAGTAGTTCTAATTCACGAAGCCAAAAAATAGGTAAACACCTTCAAAAAATAATCAAGGATTTTCAAGGTTTAATCTTTATTATCTAATAAATTTATATCAATCCACGAAGGGCAAATTTCACGTTTAGAATTCTCAAGCGACAAATAACATGCGCAAATCACACCGAGGCGACGGTCCGATCCAATAGAAATGTAAATTGTGCACTACCGAGGGTCGAACGGCCCGAATGTCACTACCCCAAATCCGGTCGTGATGGCGCCAACACAATTGCTAGGCAAGCCCGACCAATTGAACACTCTCAATCCAAATACAAAATCTCATTACCAGATAATTAGGTTAATTTAGCAGATTACAAGATTAATAATCCGATAGTAAATAAGAACCACACGGAAAACCAGAATAACTGCCAAAACCAACTCCCAACAGATCTGGGGTCACGAGTCTAGAGCCTCTAATACAACTGAGTAGCAAAATCGAAAAATAAAAGGAGTCTAGGATACGAAATCAAAAGGGACAGGGGGAGGAGTCGGGTCCTGCGGATGCCTAGCAGCTACCTCGACAACTCCTGAGATAATCTAGAGAGCAGCAACAACGCTACTAAGCCTCTGGAACACCTGTATCTGCACACACGGTGCAGGGAGTAAAGTGAGTACTCCAACTCAGTGAGTAATAAGCATATATAATGACTGAAGATGAGAATTCACGAAATACCACATTGTAAAGCTATAAGTAACAACTCAGCATAATTAACGGTGAAATGGCAACAAAACAAATGACAGGTAGAACAGATAAATATCAATGCATGAATGCAATACAATGCACATGATCGCTGCAGTGCGCAGCCCGATCCATTTGGGTACCTGTGCTCACTGTGGAGGTTCAGACTCTGAAGAGGCTCCTACAGCCTAAGAACAATATCATCATATCATCGCTACGGCGTGCAGCCCGATCCAATCTCAGTCCAGAATATACATGTAAGTCACTCGGGAAATGTCGGATAATAGCGCACAGCTCCAAACATCAGAAAATGTAGTTTAAGTTTTAAAACCTTAGAATTATGACCGAACGTTTCAAAACAGTATTTAACTCAGGACTGAAATCATTTAACATGCTAAGTATCATGGAAACAGTGACTATAATCCCTAAAGGATTCAAATAATCGATACGAAGCCCAAATGTATTCATAAAATCCAAGTAGGATGATTACCAAACAATCTCTAGTCAAGAACACAGTATGAACTTCACTCGGGACGGACCAAGTTATAGTCCCTAATCGCAAATGATCCCGCACTCATCATGGAGTACGTGTCTCGCCTCAATATAGCGTCACAGTGTGATATACCGGGGTTTCAAACCCTTAGGTCATCATCTACATCTAGTACTCACCTCAAGCCGGCCACAAGTCTAGCTCGCCAAGCCTTTTCCCCTCGAATGGACCTCCTCACGCATCGAATCTGATCAAAACCATAAGGAACACATTACAATAGGCCAAAGAAACATAACCCAAACGAAAATACTCAAAAAAGTCAAAAATCACGAAGTTGGCAAAACCCGAGCCCCGGGCCCACTTCTCCAAAAATTATGAGATTCATAGCACCGTATTCCTCGTCTTGCCACGAGTCCGTACATATCAAATTTACCAAAATCAGAGTTCAAATGCCCTTTCAAATCCCAAGTTTTCATTTCAAAAACCCAAGCCCTAGTTCTTCCAATTTTTACCCAAATTTCCAAGAATTAAAGGTTGATTCTTCAATAAAATGACGTTTCTAGGTTACGAGACTTACCTCCAATCAATTCCCGTCAAAATCCTCTTCAATCTCTACCATAAAGCTCTGAAGGCGGTTAACAATGGAGGAAAAGTGAATAGACTTACGGATGAAATAATAATATAAAACCATTCTGCCCAGCGACTTTCGCATATGCGGTCCCGCTTCTGCATCCAAAACACTGCTTATGCGGATTTTCATTTAAAATCCAACTTCCACCTTTGCGACTCATTTTCAGCTTCTGCGGATTTCCCAAGACCGCTTCTGCGGTTATTCACTCGCTCCTGCGTACCCGCTGATGCGAAAAGGGTCCTCTGCGGAACTACTCAACCATACCACCGACAGCTTCTGCAATGCCTCACTCACTTCTGCAGAACCGCTCCTGCAGTTCATTTCCACAGAAGCGGAAATACCAGATACCAGCAACCATGAACCTGTTACAAACTTCAAAACTCTCCGTTTAACCTCCTGAACTCACCCCGAGGCCCCCCGGGACCTCAACTAAAAACACCAACACATCCTAAAACCTTATTCAAACTTGTTACAACCCTCAAAACACCTCAAACAACGCAAAACCATTAAATCACATTGGATTCAAGCCTAAGTTTCTTAAAAACTTCCGAATTGCACATTCGATCAAAAACCTGACCAAAACACCTCCGAATGATCTGAAACTTTACACACACATCCAAAATCACCTAACGGAGCTACTACAACTTTCGAAATTTCCTTTCCGACCCTCAGATCAAAATCTCACCTATCAACCGGATGTCGCCAAAATATTAACTTCGCCAATTCAAGCCTAATTCTACACCGGAACTCCAAAATCACTTCTGATCATGCTCCTAAGTCACAAATCACCTCCCGAAGCTAACCGAATTATTGGAATTCACATCCGAGCCCTCTAACTCATAAGTCAACATCTGGTTGACTTTTCCAAACCAAGCCTTCCTTAAAGAGACTAAGTGTCTCATTTCCTATCAATACCAAACCAATTCAACTCTAACACAACCAATGTCGATAATTAAACATGAAGAAGAAAAAAATAGTGGAAATTGGGTTGTAATACATGAGACGACGAGTCGGGTCATCACATCCTCCCCAACTTAAACAAACGCTCATCCTCGAGCGGATCAAGAAACATACTTGAAGTCTCGAATAGGTGAGGATATCTGCTCCGCATCTCCTGCTCGGTCTCCCAGGTAGCCTCCTCCACGGGCCGACCTCTCCACTGCACCTTCACCGAAGCCATATCCTTTGATCTCAATCTCCGAACCTGACGACCCAAAATAGCAACTGGCTCTACATCATAGGTCAAATCATCATCCAACTGAACCGTGCTGAAGTCTAACACATGAGACGGGTCTCCAACATACTTCCGGAGCATAGAAACATGAAATACCGGATGAACCCCTGATAAGCTGGGTGGCAAAGCAAGCATATAGGCCACCTCCCCAATCCTCCTAAGTATCTCAAAAGGACCAATGAACCACGGACTCAACTTTCCTTTATTTCCAAACGTCATAATGCCCTTCATAGGCGAAACCTTTAACAAGACCTTCTCGCCCACCATATAAGATACATCTCGAACCTTACTGTCCGTATAACTCTTCTGACACGACTGAGCTGTATGAAGTATCTCCTGGATCACTTTCACCTTATCTAAGGCATCTTGGACCAACTCAGTCCCCAATAGCCTAGCCTCGACGGGCTCAAACCAACCAACCGGAGATCTACAACGTCTCCCACATAAGGCCTCATACGGTGCCATCTGAATGCTGGATTGATAGTTGTTGTTGTAGGCAAACTCTGCAAGGGGTAGGAACTCAGCCCAAGAACCTCCAAAATCAATAACGCAGGCACGCAACATGTCCTCCAATATCTGGATAGTACGATCGGACTGCCTGTCTGTCTGAGGATGAAATACTGTGCTCAACTCTACCTGGGTACCCAACTCTCACTGAAAAGTCCTCCAAAACTGGGAAGTAAACTGAGTACCCCCATCTGAGATAATAGAAACTGGGACCCCATGCAACCGTACAATCTCCCGGATGAAAATCTCTGCTAACCGCTCCGAAGAATAGGTAGTACACACCGGAATGAAGCACGCGGACTTGGTCAGCCGATCCACAATCACCCAAATCGAATCAAACTTCCTCGCTGTCCGAGGGAGACTGCTCACAAAATCCATAGTAATCCTCTCCCACTTCCACTCGGGAATATCCATGCGCTGAAGTACACCGTCATGCCTCTGATGCTCATATTTCACCTGCTGACAGTTGAGACACCGAGCTACATGACTCAGAATGTCCTTCTTCATTATCATCCACCAGTAATACTGTATTAAATCCCGATACATCTTCGCGGCACCCGGATGAATGGAATACCGTGAGCTATGGGCCTCCTCTAATATCAACTCCCGAAGCCCATCCATATTGGGCACGCAAATCTGGCCCTGCATCATCATCACACCATCACCATCAATAGTCACATCTCTAGCATCATCATGATGGACCCTGTCCTTAAGGACAAGCAAGTGCGGATCATCATACTGGCACTCTCTAATGCAGTCATACAAGGAAGATCGGGAAACCACCCAAGCCAACACCCGACTAGGCTCCGAAATATCTAGCCTCACCATCCGATTGGCCAAAGCCTGGACATCAACTGCAAAGGGCCTCTCCCCAACTAGAATGTACGCCAAACTACCCATACTAACCGCCTTTCGGCTCAAAGCATCGGCCACTATATTGGCCTTCCCTGGGTGATACAATATGGTAATATCATAGTCCTTGAGTAACTCAAGCCACCTACGCTACGTAAAATTAAGATCCTTCTATTTGAACAAATATTGAAGGTTGCGATGATCAGTATACACCTCACAAGATACGCCATATAAGTAATGCCTCCAAATCTTCAAAGCATGAACTATAGCAGCCAACTCCAAATCATGTACGAGGTAGTTCTTCTCATAAGGCTTCAACTGACGAGAAGCATATGAAATAACTCTACCCTCCTGCATCAACATGCATCCGATCCCAATTCTCGAAGCATCACAATACGCGGTGTAAAAACCTTAAGTTGATGGAAAAACTGATACTGGAGTTGTGGTCAAAGCTGTCTTGAGCTTCTAAAAGCTCTCCTTGCACTCGTCCGACCATACAAGTGGTGCACCCTTCTGCGTCAACCTGGTCAAGGGCGAAGCAATAGATGAAAAACCCTGGATGAACCAGCGATAATAACCTGCCAAATCGAGGAAACTCCGAATCTCCGTGGCTGAGGATGGTCTAGGCCAACTATGCACCGCCTCTATCTTCTTTGGATCAACCTAGATACCATCACTGGACACCACATGTCCCAGAAAAACCACAGACCCAAGCCAGAACTCACACTTGGAGAACTTTGCATAAAGTTTCTCCTCCCTCAATCTCTATAATACCACTCTCAAATGTTGAGCATGCTCCTCCTGGCTACGCGAGTATACCAGGATATCATCAATAAAAAT
>MU732244.1:19717-33467 GCA_026770625.1 Nicotiana glauca
TCATCAGATGCATGAACGCGACTGGGGCATTAGTCAGCCCAAAAGACATAACTAGAAACTCATAGTGCCCATATCTCGTCCTGAAAGTCGTCTTCATAATGTTAGAATCCCTAATCTTCAGTTGGTGATAGCCTGAACGGAGATCAATCTTAGAGAATACCCTTGCCCCCTGGAGCTGGTCAAGCAAATCATCAATACGCGGTAGTGGATACTTGTTCTTTAATGTCACCTTGTTCAATTGCCTGTAGTCAATGCACATTCTCATTGTGCCATCTTTCTTCTTCACAAATAGGATCAGTGCACCCCACGGTGACATACTAGACGAATAAACCCCTTATCTAGGAGTTCCTGAAACTGATCCTTTAGTTCCTTTAACTCTGCCGGTGCCATATGATACGGAGGAATGGAGATGGGCTGAGTGCCCGGCACCAGATCAATACCGAAATCAATGTCCCTATTCGGCGGCATGCCCGACAGGTCTGAAGGAAACATATCAGGGAAATCCCTTACAACGAGCACAGAATCAAGACTAGGAATCTCAGCTCCAGCATCCCTCACAAAAGCCAAATACGATAGACAACCATTCCCAACCATCCGCTGGGCCTTTAGGAAAGAAATCACCCTGCTAGGAACATAGTCAGTCATACCACGCCACTCAATCCTGGGCTGAAGAGGCAGGAGTAGAGCTCTGAGATGGAAGGGCACTAAGTGAAGACTGACCCTGCTGAAATCCCTGATGACCACGGCCTGAAGAAGCCCCACTGTACTTTGGGCGACCTGACTGGGGAGGCCTGAAGGAATGACCTCTGCCACGCTGGAACTGGCCCCTAGATGGAGTACCACTGAATCTACCTGAACCACGAGGCATCTTGGCCTCCCTCTCCTCATGCTCCCGATGGAGTTTCGTCTCAATCTCCCGAGCCATGTCGACTACCTCCTCGAACGAAGCATTGATAACCCTCTCTCTAGTCATCAAATGCGTATTGGATAGTTGAGGCCATCCACGAACCTCCTAATCCTCTCCCGATCAGTCGAGATCATCCAATTAGCATGCCGAGCTAGCTGCGTAAACCTCATCTCGTACTGGGTCACAGACATGTCCCCCTGAATCAGCTACTCGAACTGACGAGCAGCTCCTCCCTGCGAGACAGCGGTACGTACTTCTCCAAAAAGAGAGTGGAGAACTGCTGCCATGTGAGGGGAGCTGCTCCAACAGACCTACGCCTCTTAAACTCCTCCCACCATGTAAATGCAGGCCCTGAGAACTAGATGGTAGTAAAAGCCACACCACTCGACTCTAAGATCCCTGCGGTGCGAAGCATACGCTAGCACTTATCCAGAAAACCTTGGGCATCCTCGCCCTCAGTACCACTGAACGTTGGAGTCTGGAGCCTACCAAACCTCTCCAGTCGATGCTGCTCATCGTCTGGCATAGCTGGAACTACATAATACGGAGCTGGTGCGACTGGTGCAACTAGGGAATCCGGTGCAGCTGGCTGAGTTGGGGCTGCTCCCGGTGTCTGTAATCCCTGAACAACCTGCTCAGGTGTGCAAGCAGCGGGGGTCTGATGACCACCCCTGGTCTGTGAGGTAGATGTTGTAGTAGTGGCTAAGACTGCCTGAGCCAGGCCAGTGCAAACAGATAAGATCTGAGTTAAAGCATCCTGGAGGCCAGGAATCACAATGGGCACTGCCGGTGCCTGAATAGGTGTTGCTGGAGCGTCTACAGCTGGAGGCTGGTCCTGAACCGGGGCAGCTGGTGGATCTGCAGGTTCTGCCCTCGCTGGTCTACCTCGACTACGACCACGACTGCGCCCACGGCCTTTAGCGGGTGGTAATGGTGGTCGTCTGCCGCGTCCGGTAGCACGGGTTCTCGCCATCTGCGAGAGAATAGAATACGAAAATTTAGTTCTAGGATCAACAAAGCCGCACGACAAGAATTTTAAGAACATGAAGTGTTTCCTAAAGGTTCTGCAACCTCTCGAGGATAAATACAGACGTCTCCGTACCGATCCGCGAGACTCTACTAAACCGACTCATGACTCGTGAGGCCTAGTAACCTAGGCTCTGATACCAACTTATCATGATCCTAAACCCGGTCGTGATGGTGCCCAACACAATTGCTAGGCGAGCCCGACCAATTGAACACTCTCATCCCAAATACAAAATCTCATTACCAGATGATTGGGTTAATTTAGCAGATTACAAGATTAATAATCCGATAGTAAATAAGAACCACACGAAAAACCAAAATAACTGCCAAAAACAACTCCCAGCAGATCTGGGGTCACGAGTCTAGAGCCTCTAATACAACTAAGTAGCAAAATCGAAACATAAAAGGAGTCTAGGATACAAAATCAAAAGGGACAGGGGGAGGAGTCGGGTCCTGCGGACGCTAGACAGCTACCTCGATAGCTCCTGATATAATCTGGAGAGCAGCAACAACGCTACTAAGCCTCTAGAACACCTGTATCTGCACACACGGTGAATGGAATAAAGTGGGTACTCCAACTCAGTGAGTAATATGCACATATAATGACTGAAGATGAGAATTCACGAAATACCATATTGTAAAGCTATAACTAACAACTCAGCATAATTAACGGTGAAATGGCAACAAAACAAATGACAGTTAGAACAGATAAATATCAATGCATAAATGCAATGCAATGCACATGACCGCTGCGGCATGCAGCCCGGTCCATTTGGGTACCCGCGCTCACTGTGGGGGTTCAGACTCCGGAGGGGCTCCTACAACCCAAGCGCAATATCACCATATCATCACTGCGGCGTACAACCCGATCCAATCTCAGTCCAGAATATGCATGTAAGTCACTCGTGAAATGTCGGGTAATAGCTCACAGCTCCAAACGTCAGAAAATGTAGTTTAAGTTTTAAAACCTTAGAATTATGACCGAACATTTCAAAACAGTATTTAACTCAGGGCTGAAATCATTTAACATGATAAGTATCATAATCCCTAAAGGATTCAAATAATCGGTACGAAGTCCAAATGTATTCATAAAATCCAAGTAAAATGATTACCAAACAACCTCTAGTCAAGAACATAGTATGAACATCACTCGGGACGGACTAAGTCATAGTCCCCAATCGCAAACAATCCCGCACTCGTCATGGAGTACGTGTCTCGCCTCAATATAGCGTCACAGTGTGATATACCGGGGTTTCAAACCCTCAGGTCATCATCTACATCTATTACTCAACTCAAGTCGGCCACAAGTCTAGCTCGCCAAGCCTTTTCCCCTCGAATCGACTTCCTTGCGCGTCGAATCTGATCAAAACAATAAGGAACACATTACAATAGGCCAAAGAAACATAACCCAAAAGAAAATACTGGAAAAACGTCGAAAATCACGAAGTTGGCAAAACCCGAGCCCCGGGCCCACTTCTCCAAAAATTACGAAATTCACAGCACCGGATTCCTCGTCTCTCCACGAGTCCGTACATGTCAAATTTACCAAAATTAGAGTTCAAATGGCCTTTCAAATCCCAAATTTTCATTTTAAAAACACAAGCCCTAGTTCTTCCAATTTTTACCCAAATTTCCAAGAATTAAAGGTTGATTCTTCAATAAAATGACGTTTCTAGGTCACGAGACTTACCTCCAATCAATTTCCGTCAAAATCCACTTCAATCTCTACCACAAAGCTCATAAGGCGGTTAACAATAAAGGAAAAGTAAATAGACTTATGGATGAAATAATAATATAAAACCCTTCTGCCCAGCGACTTTCGCTTATGCGGTCCCGTTTCTGCTTATGCAGGACCGCTTCTGCGTCCAAAACACCGCTTATGCGGATTTTCATTTAAAATCCAACTTCCTCCTTTGCGACTCATTTTTCGCCTCTGCGGATTACCCAAGACCACTTTTGCAGTTATTCACTCGCTCCTACATACCCGCTGATGCGAAAAGGGTCTGCTTCTGCGAAACTACTCTACCATACCACCGACCGCTTCTGCGGTTCATTTCCACAGAAGCGGAAATACCAGATACCAGCAACCATGAACCTGATACAAACTTCAAAACTCTCCGTTTAACCTCCCGAACTCACCCTCAACCAAAAACACCAACACATCCTAAAACCTTATTCAAACTTGTTCCAACCCTCAAAACACCTCAAATAACGCTAAAACAATTAAATCACATCGGATTCAAGCCTAAGTTTCTTGAAAACTTCTGAATTGCACATTCGATCAAAAACTCGACCAAAACACCTCTGAATGACATGAAACTTTACACACACATCCAATATCACCTAACGGAGCTACTTCAACTTTCGAAATTCCATTCCGACCCTCGGTTCAAAATCTCACCTATCAACCGGATTTCGCCAAAATACTAACTTCGCCAATTCAAGCCTAATTCTACACCGGACTTCCAAAATCACTTATGATCATGCTCCTAAGTCACAAATCACATCTCGAAGCTAACCGAATCAGCGGAATTCACATTCGAACCTTCTTACTCATAAGTCAATATCCGGTTGATTTTTCCAAACCAAGCCTTCCTTAAAGAGACTAAGTGTCTCATTTCCTATCAATACCAACCCAATTCAACTCTAACACAACCAATGTCGATAATGAAACATGAAGAAGCAACAAATGAGGGAAACGGGGCTATAATACATGAGACGACGAGTCGGGTCGTCACACCGAACCATAGATGCATCTATTACCCCGCCCGCGAATCTGTCCATGCGACTCAGTTAACATAAAATAGACAATCACCCTGCTCGCGAATCATCCATGCGACGCAGGTACACATAAAACACATGCCCAAAAAGCCAATTAAGAATTTATCGGGGAATAATTATCCAAATAAAACCAATTCTCCTTTAACAATTTTTAACAAATGAAGATTAGTCCTTTTAGAAATTCAGTTACTGATTCAACGTGATTTAAGCAATTCAAGATATCAATGGGTTCATAAATAATCCAAGTATAACATATTTTTTTGGTCCTAACTACCCGGACAATAGCGTAATAGTAGCTACGCACGGACTCTCGTCACCTCGTGCGTATGTAGCCCCCACAAATAGGAGCACATAATTAATTTTTTTTACCTATGGGGGGCAATTCCCTCTCACAAGGTTAGAAAGGAGACTCACCTCTCTCCGAAGATCCAAACTGGCATTCCACGCCCTTCCGAAGACTCTAATTGATGCACCACGCTCTAAAACTAGCCAATGGTTACGCAAATCCATTAATTTATGCTCAATTATTTATTACAATCTAATTTATAGCAATTCCTGACTTTGATCGAAAAGTTTACCAAAACGCCCTCGGGGCCATGTGCCCGGATTCCAAAAATTTTCGAAGATAAAGATTACCCATGACCTTAGGAACTCAAATATATAATTTTTTCTAAATTCCATACGAAAAGTAGAGGCTAAATTCCAAGAATATAATTTCTAAATCTTTCTACCAAAATCCCAAATTTTTCTACAATTTTCATGCTCAAATCCATACATAATTAATGTATTTAACTCAAAATAGGTGGGGATAACTTACCTTATCATTAATGATGAAGATCCTCTCTTGAAACCCCTCCAAGAATCGCCCAAGCCAAGAAAATAGCAAAAATCCGATTTTTTAAAATACCCTCATTGCCTCAGCAGTTTCCAAACCTCTGCGGAAATATTTTCACTTCCGCGGTCCCGCTTTTGCGGACAAAACGCTGCTTCTGCGGACACTGGGCTTCACCCCACTTTTCGCTTCTGCGGACGGCCCACCACTTCTGCGGTTCCGCTTTTACGGATCTAAGGTCGCTTCTCCAGTCCTAGGTTGCTTCACATCCAATCGCTTCTGCGGCTTCTTCCTCGCTTCTGCGGGGTCGCTTCTGCGGTTCCAACTCCGTAGAAGCGGAAATACCAGAAGCGCAGCTCCAACCCTCCTTCAAACTCCGGATTGGATCCGTTAGCCACCCGGAATCCACACGAGGCCCCTCGGACCTCAACCAAACCTACCAACCAATTCCAAAAAACATTACGGACTTGCTCGAGGCCTCAAATCATATCAAACAACGCTAAAACCATGAATTACACCCCGATTCAAGCTTTATGAACTTCAAATTTTCAAACTTCTATTTCCGATATTTAAACCTATCAAATCACGTCCGATTGACCTCAAATTTTGCGCACAACTCATATTCGACATTACGGACCTACTCCAACTTCCGAAATTGGATTCCGACCCCGATATCAAAAAGTCCACCCCCGGTCAAACTTCTCAAAAACCTTCAAATTTCTATCTTTAGCCAAATGGCTCCAAATGACCTACGGACCTCTGAATTCACTTCCAATCGTGCCCCCAACTCCAGAATCACCATACAGAGCTATTCACAGTCTCGGAATCCCAAATGAACATCGATAACACTGAAATGTACTTCAAACCAAACTTATGAATTTCTTCTAAAATGCTAACTTCCACAATAGGCGCCAAAATGCTTTTGGGTTATTCGAAACCCGAACTGGGCATACGCCCAAGTCCAAAATCATCATACGAACCTGCTGGAACCTTCAGATCTTGATTTCGAGGTCGTTTACTCAAAATTCCAATCATAGTTCATTCTTTCAACTTTAATCTTCCGAAATGAGAATTCTCTTTCCAAATCGACTCTGAACTTCCCAGAACTTAATTTCGACCACGCGTACAAGTCATAATACCTGAAATGAAGTTGTTCATGGCCTCCAATTGCTGAATGGAGTGCTAGGACTCAAAACGACCGATCGAGTCGTTACAAAATTAGTTGATTATTATTATAAAACATTGCATATATTCTTAAAATTGTCAAGTTGCTTGTTTTTCGACACCATACTTGGCTTAACCTCAATGAAAACTACTCAAATTGCATTCCAATTCGAATTTGAATATCATATTAGTTTGTTAGTAATAGTAATTTTTTAAAAACGACACATAATGTAAATTAAAAAAAAATATATTCGAAGATATCCTTATCTTATAATCTATGTATTTTAGTTGAAAAATATATTTTTTAAATTGATGAGATTACCTTTCAAATTTTTTATATTCAATAAAGACAAAACATAAGAAGAAGTTTGTTGTCATCTTTTGTTTCTCGTTTTCAGATCTTTCTACAAATTTTTTTCAATATTTATTTTCTTTTATCTTATTTTTTATGTCATTATTTCTTTTGTTACAAAAATTAATTTATTTCACTATAAAAGGATGAGTTTTAATAAAAATTGTCTACATATGACCTTCAGTTATATTTTAGTCTTTGGCTGAAATTAATTCATATTTTTCTTTTGGCTTTATCAAATCAGCCTATATAGGCGCTCACCCTACCGCTTAAATTAAAAAATTAAATAATCTGTAATTTATATATAATCCATATTTAATATGTTTATAATCGTGTGCTGTCGATATATCATCTATTTATATTAGCTCTAAAAAGTAAACAATAAATATGCCGAATACTATATTAATATTCCATAAGATTTCTAATTTTTTGAGTTTATCCATGATATAACTTCTATTATAATGATTTTAAAACTCTATGCTACAACAACAACGATCCAGTGAAATTCTACTAGTGGGGTCTGGGGAGGGCAGTGTGTACGCAGACCTTACTCCTACCCCGAAGGGGTATAAAGGCTGTTTCCGAAAGACCCTCGGCTCGAGAGGACAAAAAGATAAAGGCGACAATATTAGTAACGCTACCGAAATAATATGAAACAAATAAGAGAAACATGACAAATATAACAAGTAGGAACGATATGAAATCAAGAAGAATGATACAAAGCAAAGAAAAAGCAAAATAGTATCCCTACCAAGCTAGTCTCACAAAATTATGGTATAAGACAAAACTCTACTATATATATACTAGATGTCCATTTATACAAATTGACACTTCAAACAAATATTATTCAAGAAGAAAAAAGAAATAACTTTTAATTTATTTATTTTTAATATTGACTGATTTTATGATGTTTCTTTCTGCAGCATGTATGTTTACTTTATTATATATAAATTATTTTTTTTATTTTGTAAACTCTTTTTTGGTACTTAGATAAACATAGACGTGTACCCTATATATTATATTTATTTTTAAAAAAATTATTTTATTCAAATACATCTACAGTGTTTCAAAGAACTATACTTATAGGATTTTAAATGTGAAAGAGTTTTATAGGTATATGGAGTATATTTTCTTTTTGCTAGAGGCGAAGTAGTATTTAAATAATTATAAAAAAATAACAAAAGTTCCTAACGTGATTGCATATGATCATTAACTGAATTAAGTATGATAATATGATAAAAAAAGATAAATTTCATTTTTAATCTAAATTCGAATTTTAGAACTTTATCTATAAATTTAAAATTAATTTTATATATATATATATATATATATATATATATGAATATGATATTTGTATTTAACAAAGATATCAAATATAGAATAAAGTTACCATATACTATTGACATTTATTAGTTTGCCACTTGGCTTAACCATAATGTTAATTATATATATGGTAACTTTCTTTCTTTAATATATATATAGATATTTCTTTGCTTGTTTGGTGAGTGGAAAACTTTTTTCGAAAAATATTTTTTAGTGTTTGGTTAGAGAGCACAAAATATTTTTGGGAAAATACTTTTTTTATGCTACTCTCCTCAATCCACCATTTCCAAAATTTTCATGTTCCTGTACTCTGCCCCCTCCCCCCTCCGCCCCTCCCCTCCAACCGATTCCATTTTCTTCAAAAATTTAATTATTCTTGTCACGCCCCAAACCTAGGGAGGTGTTGCTGGCACCCGGTGCCGCACTGGCCCGAGCGAACCCCTCAGCAACTCCTTTTTTTTTTCTTTGTAATTATCATGGGCCGACATGGCCACAACTCATAATGTACAACTGTAAGTGAAAAACACTGTATCGCCGAACTATTTTTCTTAAAACATGAATACATATGGACCATCAAGGCCTCTGACATACTGTACAAACTGAACCTCTGTCCACAAAGCCTCTAAGATTATTCGACATCAAATGGGACAGGGTACCGACCTACCAATAAGTCTATAGAAAAACTCTGACACGATGACTCGTAGACTCGGCTGCACTCCAAATGAGGTGGAGTCTTACCGATCCTTCGCTAAATGCAAACCTCGTCTACTGTGAAGGCTCTTCAAACAGATTATCTATACTTGCAGGCATGAATGCAGTGTCCCCAACAAAAGGATGTCAGTACGAATAATGTACCGAGTTATAAGGTAGAACTGAAACATTGCAGTAAATCAACATTAACTAAAAATATGGAAGAAACATGGATTAAAAGACTCAACCTATAAGTTTGGGCAGCTCTGTAAATCATGAAATATTTATAGTATCATGCATATGCGTATAAATATCATGTAATGCATAGGTCTGTATGTACATAACATCATAAAGCATCTGAGGGCATCCCATCATATCATCTCAGCCACTGTGGGCAAAATCATCATCGTATACCAGCTGATCAGATGGTGGTGCGTATATAACGCCGTAACATTTTATCATATCCTATATACACATACATACATATATACACGTATATAACGCCATTTGAGTCATGGGTAAATGTACATGTAAATGAATGCAATGCATGAGAAGTACGTTAATAAAACGTCTCGAAACGTCATAAGACCATTATACCTCTGATTAATATCATGAAATAAACTTTTTTCAACTTACGTATTTTTCTGAGACCCATGAACTAAATATGTAATAGTAAGATACATAGGAATTCACGTACATAGGCACCTCTAATACTTTTATGAATAGAGTCATTTATGCAATAACATTATGTTTACATATCGTTACTTGGATCATGCCAAAAGAAAAAAGGGATAGCCTTAACATACCTAAGCCTATTCTCTTGAATATCCCTCTAATCAACTACGTACGGTAACAACTCAACCCTGTGAACCTTACATGACAAGCCACTTCCGTGCGTCCTCTACAAGTAATTGGGCTAAACAGTCTACATGATTGTATTACCACTAAAGCAAACCAAGGTGTTTGCTCTACCGGCTGAAAAATTTGTGTTGTTTTAAAGATTTTCCCATGCAAAAATATTGAGAGCGTAAGTTTTAAAGCTTCTTTAGATAGTAAAGTAGAAAAGTTCCTATAATTGCAAAGAGCAAATGTTCTATGGGTGTTACTGTGCAGACAAGTGTTTTTGGCGTTCTTGTATGCTAGCTAATTTCTTTACAAACTTTGCTGTTTTTTGAGGTTTATCCAAAGAACATGTCACGTATAAACAAGGCATCTAATGTGTTATGACTCATCACATTGGTGCCACCTTGGCCAAGCTTAATGCCATGTGGCAATCCATAACAAAATCTTTATCCGCATAATTAAAAATTATTTCAAATTACTTAAAATACTAGTCACTTTTAATACACTTTATATAATATAATAAAGTATATTATCATGGTACTACATGACCATGATAATATACTTTATTATCATGGTCATGTAATACCATATAAAATAAATACATACACTTATTATTTCATTAAAACATCCATATTAAAAAATATACATATTTTCTCTAACTTTTAATTTTTCTAATGTCATATAAAGAGTAAAATTTTCGTACACTTAATTCTTAATATAGTAGAAAGATAATCTTCTTTTCTTGTAAAAAAAAAAATGATAATTCATATCTTTACAATAAAGAAAATCTCATAAAGTTTCTTATATTATTATGTGTATAATTTATAATATCTTAAAATAGTAATAATGGTAACTATCCAAAATTATACTTATAAAATTTTTACTAAAATACTTCACTTAAAAAAAATATCACACTAGCATAATATCTAATAATATCAAGGTTGTTAAACTTTAGGGGTCTTATAATAATAACTCTAAACACAAAATCAATATTACTCATGAACTTATTCATAACATATCGATTCATACACCGCATATCGATTCATACGCGTCATAACCCAAAAGAATCCATCACAAAGGCGTATGAGCTATAAATTAACCACACAAGAAATGTGAATAAGTTAATTCATATTTATGTAATTCTTTTGTGACGACCGGGCCCATCTTCACACGAGTTACCGTCCCGTTTTCCCCACATTATATTTCTCTATTCTTCATTATCGGTATTTGAGGTGATCGAGTTGAATTGGATTGGTTTTAGATGGAAATGAGACACTTAGTCTCTTCAAGGAAAGCTTGTTTTGGAAAAGTCAACCGCCAGTCGACTATTTAGTTAGAGGGCTCGGATGTGAGTTCCGGTGATTTGATCAGCTTCGGGGATGATTTGCGACTTAAGAGTGCGAGCGAAATTGATTTTAGAGGTCCGGTGTAGAATTAGGCTTGAATTGGCAAAGTTAGTATTTTGGCGAATTCCGGTTGGTAGGTGAGATTTTGATCCGGGGGCCGGAATGGAATTTCGAGAGTTGCAGTAGTTCTGTTAGGTGATTTTGGATGTGTGTGCAAAATTTCAGATCATTCGGAGGTATTTTGGTTGGGTTTTTGATCCAATGCGTGTTTCGGAAGTTTTGAAGAAACTTACGCTTGAATCCGATAGGAACTGACAATTTTAGTGTTGTTTGATGTGTTTTGATGATTGGAACAAGTTTGTATGATGTTTTGGGATATGTTGGTGCCTTTGGTTGAGGTCCCGAGCTTGGGGTGGTTTCGGATGGTTAAACGGAAGAAAGTTGAAGTTGGAATTGCAGATCCTAGGTTGCAGCAGGTATTTCCGCATCTACGGAAAGGAGACCGCAGATGCGGTTGCACGGAAGCGGAGAAAGCATTGCAGGTGCGGAAAAGGGGTGAGTTTGGGAAGTTCTGCAGAAGCAGAGATATTTCGCCTATGTGGGTCCGCAGAAGCGGACCAGAAGTCGCAGAAGCGTTTTAGACCTGGAGGGAGATTTCGCAGAAGCGACACTTATGATTTAATGAATTTCCGCTTAAGCGGACGAGGACCACAGAAGCGGTCACGCGGAAGCGATCGTGGGGACCGCAGAAGCGGAAACCCCTGAAGGCCAGTAGCAATTTAATGTCATATTTCATCCGCGAGGGTTATGTTGTTTCCACCATTTTTGAACGAGCTTGAGAGCTTTTGACGGGAATTTAGAGAGTTTTGACTAGGAATCGATTGGACGTAAGTCCTATGGCCTAGAAACATCATTTTATTGAAGAATCAACCTTTAATTCTTGGAAAAATTGGGTAAAAATTGGAAGAACTAGGGCTTGGTTTTTGAAATGAAAATTTTGGATTTGAGGGGGCATTTGGGCTCCGATTTTGATAAATTTGATATGTATGGACTCGTGGCGAGACGAGGAGTCCGATGATGTGAATTTCGTAATTTTTCGAGTAGTGGACCCGGGGCTCGGGTTTTTCCAAGTTCGTGATTTTTGATATTTTTTGAGTCTTTTCGATTGGGTTATGATTCATTAGCCTATTGTGACGTATTACTTTTGGTTTTGATCAGATTCAATGCACGAGGAGGATGATTCGAGGGGAAAAGGCTTAGCGAGCTAGACTTTGGCCGGCTAGAGGTGAGTAATGACTTAAATGATGTCCTGAGGGCTTGAGACCCCGGATTTGCACAACTTGGTGCTGTGTTGAGATGAGACGTGTGTTCAATGATGAACGAGGGGTCATTTACTATTGGGGACCGTAACTTGGTCCAGCCCGCTATGATTTGGGCTAGATTCCATATTTGGAGCTTATTGCCGACTGTTTGAACTCTTTATTCTATCATCACTGTTTTCCCTCACTATTGAAATAATATTTGAACTCAGTCCATATGATTTACACTGTTTCATGAACTCAACTATATTTTACTCAAACTTGGAGTTTTAACTGATATTTGAACTATTGTTTGAGCTAAGTAATATTGTTTTACTGATGCCCGAGGGGCTTTTGACTATTTGGACTGATACAGGCCGAGGTGTCACGACCCAGATTTTTCGCCATCGGGGATCGTGATGGCGCCTACTAATGGAAGCTAGGCAAGCCAACTCTTACTTATCTATCCATTTTTACAACTCTCATTTTTAAACATTTAAAAATAATTTTATGATTACAGCGGAATAAATTAATTAAGAATAAGACTTAGTAAACATTACTACATGCGATACCGAAATCCAAACATAAATCACTACCCAAGAACTGGTATCACAATACTCACGAACTTCTAAGAATACTATACATAACCGTCTAAAAGAAATATAAAACTGCTTGTCTCGAATACATGAGATAACAGACTGAAAAGTAAAGATAGAGGAGACAACGGGTCCTGCGGACGCCTGCAAGGCTACCTCGATGTCTCGGTGGTCGGAATACCAACACTCGCACTACTGCTGTTGCTGTTATCCGAAACCTGTATCTGTGCAAAAAGAGCGCAGAGTATAGCATCAGCACAACCGACCCCATGTGCTGGTAAGTATCTGGCCTATCCCAGCGAAGTAGTGACAAGGCTAGGACCAGACACCCACATAAACCTGTACAGTTAAATATATATAAATACAATAATATTACAGGAGAAATATCTAATATTCAAGAAGAGAAAACATGCTCTGGAGTAGCCCTAGAATATATATGTACATTGCTAGAAATAATATAAAGGAATTTAATTCCCTTTCAAACTCAACTCCTCTTATTACAGGAGTGCAACCACTTGCTCCTGTTTTTAATATAAAACTTTCATTTATTTATCAAAGCAGTACACAATAGGTCACCGGCAACTACGACCAA
>MU732245.1:6354-22638 GCA_026770625.1 Nicotiana glauca
GGGGGGTATTTATAGATTTTAAAAAGGTTAATTTTGTAAATTGTTAAAAACAAAAAATTAAATAAAAAATGGCCATTTTTGCAAAAAATCCGTTGGCCAACGGATATATTCTGGCCCTCCAACGGATAGTGGGCCCCATTTGTAATTAAAAAAAAATTTTTTTTGACTGTTGAACCAGGCCGGTTCCGGGCCGGGCTAACCGGTTTGGGCACTGTTCATGCCAACTGGGTTAGCCAGGTCCGGTTAACCGGATCTAAAACAAAACCCACCCAAACCCAGCCTAACCCCTCTACCCAGCCCACCCGACCCCCTATAAACCGAGCCGGTCCGGTTCCGGTTTGTGTCGGTCTGGGCCGGTCCGGTAACGGGTTAAACCGACCCGTTTGACACCTATAGTTGCAGCCATCCACATTAAATCATGCAATTCTTTGGTGGGATATTTCTTTTGGAAATTGTCCTTCAGGTGCCTCACACAGTAACAGTAGTATGCATAGGGTTCCTGCCATTTAGGGAAATACCGTACAGAACTTAAAATACCACTATGCCGATCAGATATTAGACAAATACCTAAATAAAACGTGTTGCTTCAAGTGGTTCAAAATTGTCACGACTTAAACTTCTCGCCATCGGGAGTCGTGATATCGCCTACTAGTGAAAGCTAGGCAAGTCGAGTATTATATATCTTATTACCCTTTTTCTTAACCTTTTAGCAATTTTAAATTAACATGTGATTAACGGCGAAATAATAACAATGATAAAAGAAACGCGAAAGACGAAATCTGATAACTTAGCCAAATATGAGTGCAAAACATTCAAAATACATCCCTACCCAGAACTAGTGTCAGAATATCACGGACCATCTACGAATACTACAAAGAGTTGTCTGAAAAGAAAAATACAATCTGTCTCTGAAGTAAATAAAAATAGAATATAAAAGATAAAACGGGACGCCAAGGCATGCAGACATCTGCAGGACTACCTCGGGTCTCTACTGGACTGAAGGCAGCAACCGCTCGAAGGTCCAAAAGCTCCAATACGATATCTGCACACAATGCAGAGTGTAGTATCAACAGAATTGACCCTATGTACTGGTAAGTGTCAAGCCTAACCTCGGCGAAGTAGTGACGAGGCTAGGACAAGACTAACAAATAAACCTGTATAGTTAAAGCATGTACGACAAGTAATAATAATGGAAACTAGCAGTTTAAGATGGGAAGGGGAACGTGCTGCGGGGAATATCAAGTACTAACAGTAACTCAGGAGAAAAACATAAAGAACATCTTAAAGTGTGCATCAGTAAGAATAAGGAAACAATAACAAATCAATATCCACTTTTATTCATTATTGTTGCGACGCACAACCCGATCCAAATAATATTATTGCGGCGTGCAACCTGATCCAAATCATATATCACTGTTGTGGCGTGTAACCCGACCCCTCATGTTCTCCTTTATTACTCCATGTTGCGGCGTGCTACCCGATCCCATATAATATTGTTGCGGCGTGCAACCCGATCCTATGTAATATTATTGCGGCGTGCAACCCTATCCCAATATATACATCAATACCAATCATAAAGGATCCCGGCAAGGGAACAATAAGGAAACAAAAATATTCCAGTAAGGGAATCAACAATAAGAACAAACACATCCCGACAAGGGAATCAACAATAAGAATAAACACATCCCGTCAAGGGAGTCATCTATAACCAATCTTGTACGAACATTTCACTTCACGAATGAAACCTCAACTAAAACCAATAATCAACAATGAAAAAATACCATGAGAATAATCATAATTATTTCCCAACACGGAGAATCAACAACTTAGGCATTTATGGTACTTATTAAGAAACACAACGATTACAATTCAAGACTCACGGGCATGCTCGATAACGATGTATAGATACTCATCATCAGACCTATACGTCGTACACTACACTAGCACATAGCAAGTAAGGCATAATACCTATTCCCTTAAGCTAAGGTTAGACCAAATACTTACCTCAATGTCGCAAACACAATCAAGCCTCAACTACCACTTTACCCCTCGATTCCACCACCAATTTACTTGTATCTAGCCACAATTTACTTAACGATATCAATAAATGCTAAATGAATCAACTCTAATGCATGAAAATAGGTTTTCTAATGATTTTCACAAAAAGTCAAAAATTGACCCCGAGCCCACATGGTCAAAAACCCGAGGTTCGAACCAAAACCTGATCACCCATTACCCCACAAACTCAAATATATAATTTGTGTTGAAATCAAACCTCAAATCGAGGTCCAAATCCCCAAAATTTGGAAATCCTAAGTTCTACCCAAAATACCCAATTTTCCCATGAAACCCTTTGATTTTGAATTGAAATCATGTGAAAAGATGTTATAGATTGAGGAAAATGAGTTAGAAACGACTTACAATTGATTTGGAAGAGTATGTGTCTTTGAAAAATCGCCCAAGAGAGCTGTTTGAGAGAGTTTGAAAAATGAAGAATTTTCGGCTAAGGTATAATTTGCACAGGTGCAGATATCGCATTTGCAATGCCAGGTTCGCAAATACGACCCAGGCTTCCCAAATGCGAAGGTAGACCAGTCCTGCTTCTTCGCAAATGCGAACAATCGTTCGTAATTGCGGTACCTGCCATGGTCGCATTTGCGACATTGAGCATCGCAAATGCGAAGGTCACCCTGCCCAACCCTCTTTGCAATTGCGATGATTTTTTTGCAAATGCGACCTCGCGTTTGCAAAGCCTGCAAACCTGCAACACACCGGCAGTTTTCCTAAGTCTAATTTCACTCTGTGGCCTATCCAAAACTCACCCGAGCCCTTGGGCTCCAAACCAAACATGCACACTAACTTAAAAACATCATATGGACTTACTCGTGCGATCAAATCGCCAAATTAATATCTTTAACAATGAATTTAGCATCAAAATAAATAAAAAAAATCTCAAGAACTTTTAAGTTCAAATTTAACATCCGAGGATCCGATTCACATCATATCATCTCTGTTTCTTATCAAATTTTACAAGCTCAACCCAAATACCATATAAGACCTGTACCGGGCTCCGGAACCAAAATACGGGCCCGGTACCATCAATTTCAGATACATTTAAATTTCCAAAAACTCTTTAAAATTTTAGTTAAACAATTTTCTTCAAAAATTCATTTCTTGGGCTTGGGACCTCGGAATTCAATCCAAGCATATTTTCAAGTCCCATATTTTCCTACGGACCCTTCGGAACCGTCAAATCATGGGTCCGGGTCCGTCTATCTAAAATGTTGACCGAAGTCAACTTAAATTCAATTTTAAAGGCCAAATTAGCATTTTAATCAAATTTTCACATAAAAGCGTTCCGTATATACGCTCAGACCGCGCACGCAAATTGAGGTGAGATAAATCAGGCTTTTAAGGCCTCGAAAAACAAAATTCACTAGTATATCAAGTGATGATAGCATCCACATCTCTTCGCTTTCATTGGCACAAATGGCAAAAGCTAGTGGAAATATTTGTCCATTGGCATCTACTGCAACGACGATCAATAGCTTAATATCATACTTTCCATAGACATGAGTACCGTCTATGGAAATTACCGGACGGCAGTGCACAAAACCATCAATTGCTCATTTAAATGCCCAGCACGTATCTGAATATATATTTCAGTATTCCTGGACTCCGCTCATGCTTCCATTCAACAACAGTCCCGAGGTTAAAGTGTTTCAGTGCGGCCATGTACTTGGGTAGAGATGAAAATGACTTATCCTAGTCACCATAAATAATTTCAAATGCACGTTTGCGCCCGAGATATGCCTTTTTTTTGGTAATAGTACACCCATATTCTTGGTGGACGGGTGTAATACACTCTTTGATATTATACCAAATGGACACTTCCAAGTGTGGAATCAAGACATGAGAAATCAAGTCAACATCCAAGTTGAAGTGATTCTCATTGAATGCGTCCATTTCACAATTATGGGTGCTAATATATTTACCCACTTTCCACAACCCTGTTTCCTTCTTCCTCGCATGCAGCATCCAGTTACAACTCATAAAGTATCTACAACACATGACCTTGTATACCTTTGGATTTAATTCCCGTATTATCATATCACGACACTCTTTTACGCTGTATATTTTACAAGCCCTGGATAGGCGAGCTTTATCGGAAAATACATGCGATTTTCAAGCACTGTTGGTCTAGACTCATCCCACATTACTGAATGAATTTCGTCAAGATACCTTGTGAGGGCATCCACATCCGGCATACTTGGAAAATTATCAAGGTAGGGAATATGCCTTGAATGAAATGGCATATGGGACTCGTAGACTCTTGGTCTAACTGGAGGTGGAGGAGCATGCTCCCTCGTCAGCGCAAGTTCGACATTCACTTCCTCCTCCTCATCACCCTTATCAAGGAAGTGTATGTTATATCCAGACTCATCGGCGTTGTTGTCATAATCACTATTATCTTCCTGACTCTGCGCATCTGCCAATCACGAGTAAATACGTCATCTTCGGGCAACTGAGTGAGGTCAGGACCATCAAGTTGCTCGTTTTCACTGCACAAAAAGAGCGAAATGATAAGCTACTCAAATTGATAAATACTTTACATATATCTATATCACCGCACTTACAAGTCGTACTGTGTTCCCGGATGGACCACCGTGATCCAATAGCCAAAACTATGCATATTCCAATTGGGCGTGGGGTCATAACTTGTAAATTCATTTTCAGAAGGTACCCCATGTGGAATATATGAGTGTAAATACAAATTCAATTCAACAAAAAATAAACATCGTAACAAAAAGGAAAATTGAACTTTACCAATCGTCTCGTGGATAATGTAAAGTAGGAGAGAAATTATTTCCTCGCTCCTCGTTAGCCCACGAAGATAAGTTAAGATCCGGCCAAACTCTTTTAGCCGGAACCTGTTGGGCTAAAACTGCTCCAGAATAACCACCCGATGATTGAAGGTTATCCTTGCTTTGCACAATCTCATTATTGTGAATGTCTTCAGCCTCGACGTACATTTCCAACAATTTTATCATAATAAATTCCCTGTATTCATCCAGAATCCCCAAAAAATCTCTCAAAGTTTCATCATCTTCGATGTTAAACTCAGAATAACAAGAAAATCCCTACGGAGTCACAAAATACGGATATCTTCCAATTATTTTAAGTTTCACCGAACGTTTGCTCAATCTCATTTATCGCATAACAATGATACCAGTATATCATACTCCATTGTAAGTGGAAACTTAACATGACTCTGTGGAGATAAACTATAGCTTAATGCCACGTTCTATATAAAATGCGGTAATGAACCGCGTTTTACTTTAACGGTCCAAACAGCCGTTAAGGTAAAATGCGGTTCATAACCGCGTTTTATATAAAAATGTAACCTTTTTTTTACACTTAAAAATATATTTTGAGTAAAAAAGAACTACATTTAGGTTCCAGACTCGTTATGCGTGCAGAGAAGACTCTGACTATGCGCTACCACTAGTCCTAGGCATGGATTCTTCTTTGATTAACTCCCAAAACTCGGTATTACTAAGTCACAAGCCACTAAAGGGAAATACAACCGAGTATCATAAATATAAGAGTATTGTTTGAATAAGATAAATAGTGTGATAGTGAAAAAAATGTGACTTCAAGGGTTTGCGATAGATCAAGAAGCACTATCTCGAGTCTTCTGAGTTAGCTACTAGGCACCCTCCTGAGATCTATCCGTGCCAATATCAGAATTTGCACAAACTATGCAGAAGTATAGAATGAGTACAAAGGCATCGTGTAGTCAGTAAGTATCAAGATTAATCTTGGTGAAGTTGTGACGAGGTTCAAGTCATATGATACTCACTAAAAAATATACATGTACAGTTCATGCATATGCATAGCAAGGAAATGGAAAAAATATATGTCACGACCCAAAATCCCACCTTAAGGATCGTGATGGCACCTAATCTCTAAAACTAGGTAAGCCGATCACTTACAACAATTAAACTAATAAAACAAGATATTATGAAATAGAGTTTAATACAAATGCGAAAATAAATGTAATACCGGCCAACATGGTAATAATCACAACAAATCCCAAGACTAGGTAGTACAAATTCAGGAGCTCTAACTAAACACATAAAAAAAATCCGAGGATACAATACTGTTCGGATAGAGTATTGATATTATGAAAGTAAGGAATGGACTTCAAGGAACTGCGACGAACAAACAGTTCTAACTTGAATCCTTGCAATCAAAGAAGCTCTCGCAACATGAGTCCGCTACCTCAAACACTTTGATCTGTGCAAAAATATGCAGAAGTATAGTATGAGTACACCACAATTGGAACCCAGTAAGTATCAAGACTAACTTCGGTAGAATAGTGACGAGGTTCGAGTTAAGACACTCACCAGTCAAATCACCTGTGTAAAATATCAAATAACTGGCAACATGAAGAATAACATGAAGCAATAACTATGATCTCATCAAGGTAAGCGATAACCATTTAGAACTAATAAAGGTCCAGTGTCAATAGTAAGTTATCAAATAGATTCTCACTCACACACACACATTGCACTTTGTGCCCACAATATCAATCCCTCGCACAGCAAAAACCTTGTGTCCACATCTTTCCATTTCACTTTGCACGACAAAACCACGTGCTACTCAGTCCATAATATCCGTATCAAGTTCTAATTAATATTGTAGACAATAAATTTGGTTCGAGAAAATAAAATCAAGACCGAAAATATTGCAACAATCGTAGTATTTGATTTCAAATATTTGAGTGTTACAATCTCTATGAATCCTCTGATTCTTCTTTTTAATAGTAAATAAATTCAAGGGCCTTTGAGCTTGATCTTGAATCTATGTTTGTTGCCACGAACGATGAACTTGATTGCTTGGACTTGAAATTGATTTCTTCTTCGTTCTTGAGCTTGAACTTGATTTGTTCTTGGTTCTTGAGCTTGAACTTGATTTCTTGAACTTGTACTTGAAGCTTGAAACTTGTGGAGAAATTTGCACCGTTTGATCCACGAGCCCTTTCTTGCTTCTTGTTATAACTTCTGGTGTTTTTTCTGAGTTATGAAGACCCCTATTTATAGTTGTGTAAGGGAAGAGTTGTGATAAGAACAAACTCTTTCCGACCAATCAAATTGAAGTGTGACATGGCCGTATTTGATTGGCCAGAACATGTCACTTGCACATGTGGCGCGATTTCATTGGCCTTTTAGCGTGACTGGGCATGCCTTGTCATTTTGACACGTGGCATGGTCCTATTGGCTCTTCCGCTTGACTTGGCGTGCCACGTCATTTGACACGTGACACCAAACTGGGCCTCTAGGAAGATGACATTTTGGGCCTAATGAATTGGGCTCATAACTTTAGCCCAATTAAATGGGCTAGCCCAATGGATTAAGACTTATTTATTTAATCCATTTATATTGGACCTATATAATTAATTCATTTATATATTAGCCCATAATATTTATTTGGACCAATATATCTAAAATTTAAAATATAATCTAAATTAATTTTATGGATTTAAAATTTATATGCTTACAAATGCCCCCTACTTCAAGGCTTGTCAAGGTCTTTAAACTTTTGAGGACTAGACTTGAAGTATTAACTTGATAATAATAAGCAAATCTTATTTGCCAAAATAGATAATGGATCAATTTATAATTGATTACATGTCCATTGATAGCCTGTTAGTAGTTTGGTCCACACTTAAATATTAAAGTGACTCCAACCATTATAATTACCAAGAGAGATAATAATGACTACTATTATTAATATAATGGAGATGCCATTTGGTTTCCAATGTTGTTGACCATACATCAAGAGCTGACAGAATCCATGTGAATTTGGCAATCCATTCTTTGGTTGGACAAAGGAAAACAGAAGGCGTTGACACGTTACTGGAACGTCTATGTGCTAAGTCCAATTTCAATATGGATTTGGCAATTGCACCGCACCAACGTTTCGAATCCTTCCAGGAGTCTAATTAGAGCAACTATCCCACATCGGATGCTACTCGTCCATGCCATCCTTTTCATACCTATATAAACCCATATGCTCGTAATAGTTGAGCATCAACTCGCAGTCTTTGCAAGCCACTTGAGTCTAGTCTTGTAGACTCGGAAGCATTAACGTGAAGGTAATTTCTTCTTCTTTTCTTGTGTTTTTTTTGTTTTGTTGTCCTTTTTTTTGTAGTTCAATCGAGATCCACGCATGAAGGAGGCGCTCTTAGGGTGTGAGGGGATGAGTACTCATCCTTGCCCGACTATCGGAGAGGCCAACTTAAGGTGCAAAGGGACTCATATGTCCACCTTAAGATTGGAAGACTTATATGTCCACAGAATATGGATTAACTATCGGAGAGATTACTCTCAAAACGGCCACAGTGCGTGGCTTGACTATCAGAGAGATTACTCTCAAAATGGCCANAAACGGCCACAGTGTGTGGCTTGACTATCGGAGAGATTACTCTCAAAATGACCCGACTTTTGGCAAGGCCAACTTAAGGTGCTAAGGGACTTATATGTCCACTTTAAGATTGAAAAGTTATAGTTCCTTTTAAGGACAAACCCACGAAGATGCCAACTTAAGGTGCAAAGGGACTTATATGTCCACCTTAAGATTGGAAAGTTATAGTTCCTTTTAAGGACAAACCCACGAAGATGCCAACTTAAGGTGCAAAGGGACTTATATGTCCACCTTAAGATTGGAACGTTATAGTTCCTTTTAAGGACAAACCCGTGAAAAGGCCAACTTAAGGTGCAAAGGAACTTATATGTCCACCTTAAGATTGGAAAGTTATAGTTCCTTTTAAGGACAAACCCGCGAAGAGGCCAACTTAAGGTGCAAAGGGACTCATATGTCCACCTTAAGATTGGAAAGTGATAAAGCTTCAACTTAAAGATGGCATCGACTTGAACACTTGGAAAACTTTGAAGATTTTGCGGACTTTGTAGAATTCAACTCGGAGATTCGGAGGGCTTAACAATTCAACTTTAAGACCGACGAATTTGAAGACTGAAACTTGAAGATTGACAAACTTGAAGACTTCAACTTTGAGATTTGGAGGGCCTAAATATTTCAACTTGAAGATCAGCGGGGTTGAAGATTTCAACTTGCGGACTTTGTAGACTTCAACTCGAGTACCGACGGCCTTGAAGATATCAATTTACCATGGAGGGTTGCCCCTTTTAAATCAAATGAGATCAAAGTTCCATAAGAGAATGGCATTTCAACTTGATTTTGCATCCCTCCATACTTCACTCGGACAACAACTGGGGCAATATGTATCGTTTGAACTTATGCGACTGAACTTAGAATGAAACTCTAAGCTGCCTACGTACTTCAGTGAAGAGGATCAAGTCATACCGTAGTTCAGACTGGGTGATTTTTTTTTATGTCCTAACTTTTGCCTAGGCCGCCTCTTTCGAGATTTTCAACCTAGCAGACTTTTTTTTTTCGTCCTAACTTTTGCCTAGGCCATATCTTTCGAGATTTTCAACCTAGCAGACTTTTTTTTTTGTGTGGACCGTACACAGTTTATACTCTTGTGGGCCAGGAGTGTAGCAACATGCAGTTTAGGCTCGTGCGTCAAGGAGCGTCATGACTTCAAGGATAATACTTCTTCAAAAACTTGCCATTGATAGGGCCGATTCTCATACCATCTGCATCAACCAGCTTGTAAGCCCCACATGAGTAAGCTTGTTGTACGACATATGGTTCATCCCATTTTGAAGTGAACTTCCCTACAGGTTGATGGGAATTAATTATGGGTCTTCGTACGGTAAGGACTTGATCTCCTACTTGAAAGGATCTCGGGCGAATTCTTTTATTGAAGGCGCGAGATAATCGAGCTTGATAACATTCAAGACTCTGTTGAGCTTCCAATCTCTTTTCATCAAGAGCTTCCAACTCTGCTAATCTAAGTCGAGCATTTTCTTCATCAGTGATCCCTTCTTGAATAGCCAGTCGTAACGAAGGTATTTGACATTCAAGTGGCAAGACGGCTTCGACTCCATAAACGAGTGAATAAGGAGTTGCCTGTGTTGGCGTGCGATTAGTCGTCCTATATGCCCATAGAGCTTCTTCTATACGGCCATTCCAATCTCGTTTGGATTTGGAGACGACTTTATTTAACAAGTTGCATAGAGTCTTATTGAATACCTCAGCTAGACCATTTGCGGCAGCATTGTACATAGAAGAGTTACGTTGCTTGAAGCCAAAGAGATCACAAATATTGTTCATCAACCTATTATCGAATGGTTTTCCATTATCCGTTATTATGTAACGAGGAATGCCAAAGTGATAAATAATGTTTACTCGGATGAAACTTGCAACATTTTCCTTCTTTACTTCCTTAAGAGCAACAACTTCAGCCTATTTTGAGAAGTAGTCAGTTGCAGCCAAGATGTATAGGTGCCCACCAGAGGACTTTGGTAGTGGTCCAACAACATCCAATCCCCAAGCATCAAATGGCCAAGATGCAACAGTCGGGTGCAACACTTCAGGAGGTTGATGAATAAAATTCGCATGGAATTGACAAGCCTTGCATCTTCGAGCGTAGTCCAAGCAATCTTTTACCATCGTTGGCCAATAATATCCCATCCTTTTTATATGGAAGTGCAGCTTTGGTCCAGACTGGTGTGACCCACATACCCCAGAATGCGCTTCTTGCAAAGCTTGGAGTGCTTCATCTTCCCCTAAGCATCGCAAGAGTACTCCCTCGAATGATCTTCTGTATAGGGTATCTTTGTAGTAAAGGAAGCGAGGTGCACGACGACGGATTTCAGTCCTTCTCCTCGGATTTTCTGGAAGTATCCCATAGCATAAGTAGTCGATGATGGGTTGTCGCCATTCTTCTTTCTCAACTTCAGAAACAGCAACAAGATGCTTGAGTTCGTTTTCTTCATCTTCAACCTCATTTGGCGGCGGTACTACCCATTTTTGGCAGACGGTAACTTGCGCTTGGTCAGGCAGGGCTAATGATGAAGCTAGAGCAGCTAAAGCATCAGCCTTCTTATTTTCTTTCCTTGGCACATGCTGAATAGTCACATCACCGAGCCATCCCATCAACTTTTTAGCGTAATCATGATATGGGCGTAGTTCAGGCTTCTTAACCTCGTAACTACCCAAAAGATGATTGACCACTAACTGGGAGTCACCAAAGACTTGCAATTGCAATTGCTTCATATCAACGGCCATTTCAAGCCCAAGTATTAATGCTTGATATTCAGCAACATTGTTGGAACAGAGTTGTGTCAAGGTGAAGGAGTAGGGCAAGACTTCACATTGGGGAGTGACAAATACTACGCCAGCACCAGCTCCTCCACGATGTGCAGCGCCATCAAAGTACATCTTCCATGGAGGCTGAACTTCAACGATCATGGCGTCCTCATCAGGTAGTTCGTCAGTTAACTCCCAATCATCAGGTATAGGGTGATCTGCCAAGAAGTCTGCTAACGCTTGTCCTTTTATAGCCTTTTGTGGGATGTACACGATTTCAAATTGTTGAAACTGGAGGTACCACCTTGCTAGTCGATCACTAAGAACAGGTTTTGACATCACGAACTTGATGGGATTTGCTTTAGAAACAAGACGGACAACATGAGCTTGAAAGTAGTGCTTCAACTTTTGAATTGAGAAGACTAGCGCCAAGCACAACTTCTCAATTGGCGAATAATTCAACTCGTTTGGTGTCATCATCCTGCTCAAGTAGTAAAGAGAGTTTTCTTTCCCCTCACTATTTTCTTGGGCCAACAGTGCTCCAACAGACCTTTCTTGTGCCGCAATGTATAGTATCAATGGCTTTCCAGGTGTAGGGGCTGCTAAAACTGGAGGCTTCATCAAGTAGGATTTAATGCTTTCAAAAGCATTACTGCATGCTTGGTCCCATTTGAAAGGGACACCTTTCTTCATAAGGCGACTGAATGGTTGACACCTCCCGGCTAGGTTCGAGATGAATCTCCTAAGGTATGCTAGCTTTCCTTGCAGACTTTTCAATTCATGGATATCTCGGGGCTCAGGCATTTTCAAAATGGCATCCACTTTGGCTTGATCGATTTCGATCCCTCGATGTCGGACAATGAAACCAAGGAACTTTCCAGAAGTAACTCCAAAGGCACATTTCAATGGATTCATCCTAAGTTGGTACCTCCGGAGTAATTCAAATACCATCCTCAAGTCTTTCATGTGGTCGCCCTTCTCTCTTGATTTCACCACCAAGTCGTCAACATAGCATTCGACATTCTTGTGGAGAAGATCGTCGAAAATATTTTGCATAGCCCTTTGGTAAGTAGCACCAGCATTCTTCAAGCCAAAAGGCATTACCTTGTAGCAATAAATACCCTTGGGAGTGCGGAACGCAGTAAGCTCTTCATCTTTTGGTGCCATGCGAATTTGGTTATAGCCCGACGAACCGTCCATGAAAGACATTGCCTCGTAACCAGTAGTAGCATCGATCATCAGCTCTGGAATAGGAAGCGGGAATTCATCTTTGGGACATGCATTATTGAGGTCCCTGAAGTCAACGCATACTCGAATCTGGCCATTCTTCTTCCTTACAGGGACAATACTTGAAACCCATGTTGGGTATTTAACTTCCCGAACAAATCCAGCTTCAATGAGTTTGTTAACTTCAACTTCAATCAGGGGAACCAAGTCCGGCCTAAAGCGCCTTTGAGCTTGTTTAACAGGGCGAGCACCATTTTTGACTGCAAGGTGATGGACTGCTACTTTCGGGTCCAAGCCAGGCATCTCTTTGTAACTCCAAGCGAAGACATCCCTGAACTCTTTGAGTAACTCAATATAAGTGATTTCTTCATCAGCTTTAAGGAAAGCACTTAGGTAGGTGGGTCTTGGTTCTTCATCGGTGCCAAGGTTAACTTCTTTTAAGGCATCAACCGTCATCTTCACTCCTTCTTCAAGTTCAGGTGGAGCATCTTTCGCATCTTCATCTTCTTGAGGGTCCCCATCATCGAAGGATATGTGATAACATGGCGAAACATCTTCCAATCCCGCATCATCCATTAGAGATAAAACACCATGCTCACCTTGTGCAGTAACATGATACGAAGAACCCACACTTTCTTCGTCTTCATCACGTTCTTTAGTATAGACCACAGTGTATGGCTTCACCTTCAGTACTTCATTACACGAAACCATGACTTTCGTTTGTCGCTTCATTCTAGAAGGAACCAAACTTTGGAAATCTTTAGAGATCTCCTGGATTTTGGGTGAAGCGGGTGTTCTTATGCTTTGAAAATTTCTCCGGAACTTATTCCCCTTCTTTAGTGGGCCCAATCTTTCAAACACGGAGGTCCTCGCGGGTGATTTTCCAAGTCGATCAAAGACAGAAGGCCTGTTAGAAGCGGCTGATTCATCTTCTACAGTGATATAATTGCTGCTCGCCCTTCTTATTGAAATGCGCACTGGTGACGGTTGCTTGTATCCCAAACCTTCACGTGGTTGCCTCATTGCAGCTTCTGATGGGAGCTTCCCTAACTTTGACGGCTCGTTGGGATTGTATCCAGCTTTTGCAAATAGCTTGTAAGCGTTAGGGTCAAAACCTTCATCTGTTCGCTTTGTAGGGAGTGCCACATTCTGCAAACGATTTTGGGCTACAAACCCTGCAAGCGGCATTGAGGACGACTTTACTGCCTCAATTCGTTTGACCGGAAGAGTTAACTCCTTTGGCATGTTAGTTTGGATATTATATGATTCACCCTCGTCTTTCTTCCTTTTAGGGACATATTGGAGCGCGGGACTTACTTTCTTTCCATAGGACATAATACCCCCTTTATGAGATTTATTCACGTTGGCAGGTACCTCCTTTGTAACAGCTTTGTCTTTACCGATAGTCACCTCAGCTCTTTTAGTTATAGGTTCATCATTCCTGATTTTCATACCATCATCAGTTTTCAGCTCCTTCATAATGCGGTTCTTCAAGTAGAACTTTGCATCGGCGAAGTGTGACTCAGCCTTGGTGAATGGCTCATCATCAGCAACTATCGTCTTCTCGACTTCACCCTCGTAGTATTTTAAACATTGATGGTAGGTAGATGGAACAACTTTATTCTCATGTATCCAAGGCCTCCCAAGAAAAAACATTGTATGAAGTCTTCACGTCGATCACATTCAACCATGCACTTGATTGCATATCTTCAATAGTAATTCCCAGCCTGATCGCACCTATGGCTCTTTGCCCCCCTTGGTTGAATCCTTGGATCATCACACGACTTTCTGAGAGTTCGTTCATGGGAATACCAAGTTCTTTCACAGTGTGGATTGGCAAAATGTTCACCGAGGATCCTCCATCAACCAAAATCCGATTTACCCTTTCATCGCGTATATAACCAACCAGATACAATGGGCGGTTATGAAGAGTGTCACCTAGCAAAAAATCGTCATTTGTGAACGTGATCTTTTCCTCACAAGCATTAACTTCTTGAGGAGTGGACTCGATAGGCTTTTTTGAAGATGGTGCCAACGGTAGGTCATCACTTTTTTCTTCCCCTTTATCAGCATGGAAACAAGAGGCATCAATGCCCTTATGGGCAATCTTCGTGCGGAACCAACTTGGTAAAAATTCTTCCAAGGTTACTGGATTTCGTGGCTTTTGAGGGTGGTGCATCTCCACTTTTGCTTTCTTCAAACACCTAACTGGATTCTTTTTTATTGGTCTTTTTACCATCATCTTCCTTGTTGGTTGTTCTACTGATTCTTTTCGTGGGCTCCTTTTGTGGCGCCTACGACGAGTCACCAACGTCCAACCTTCATCATCATCAGGTTGATCGTCTTCAACTTTGTTGTTCTCCAGTAATTCTTCATCTTTACTTTCTTTAATACCGCATAATTCATCCGGACTAAATGAGCCAAAGGTGATAGAGACTTGGTTTGCGCTTGCTTCCTCATCTTCCAGCATGATCTTCTTTTCACGAGCCAAGTCCATGACTTTGTCCTTGAAGACAAAGCACTTCTCCAGAGGGTGGCTTACAAGTCGGTGATATTTGCAGTAGTTTGGGTCATTTGTTTTCCCAGCTTCATTTGGTCGCTTCATCTCCGGAAGCTCAATGAGATTTAACTCGAGGAGTTCTTCGAAAATGGCTGGCACATCAAAATCCAGGAATGGGTACTCTTTCTCCTGCATCTCTTTTAAGGTCAACTTTCCACTTGGCTTGTCTTGAAAAGAAGTGGATTTCATACTCTGCTTCTTGCTCACCTTCGTTGTAAACTTCATAGGTGACGTATTGACATTCATAGCTTCTTTGCTTTTAGATTTGGGTACGAACTTACCCCACTTCCTGACTTCTTGCTTTTCATTCGCTTTGCGAGGTTCATAGATGGGCAGCCTTTCATTTCCATCGGAGGCCATGCTTAATTCCATTTCATGGGCACGAGTTGCAAGTTCTTCAAATATGCTAGGCTTGATACCTTGCAAGATGTAGCGCAATCCCCAATGCATGCCTTGGATGCACATCTCTATGCATGAAGCTTCACTAAGCCCGTGTTTGCAGTTGAGGCTTACATTCCTCCAACGATTGATAAAGTCGATAACTTGTTCCCCTTTTCTTTGACGAGTACTTGTGAGCTCTATCATACTCATAGTGCGTCTTATGCTATAAAAGCGATTGAGGAACTCTTGCTCTAGTTGAGCCCAGCTATCGATAGATCTAACCTCGAGGTCTGTATACCAATCAAAAGCATTTCCTTTTAATGAGCGGACAAACTGCTTAACGAGGAAGTCTCCATAAGTCCCAACATTGTTACATGTCTCAACAAAGTGTGCCACATGTTGCTTTGGATTACCTTTACCATCAAACTGTTGAAACTTTGGAGGTTGATAGCCAGCAGGCATCTTCAACATATCGACCCTTGCAGTGTACGGCTTTGCATATGTAAGGGAGGATTTGGCAGAAACTTTATATTTGTTCTTAATGGTTCCTTCAATGAACTCCTTCAGTTGATCGATTGGAATCATCCCCTCAGATGAGACAGGGATAGCCTTAGTAGATGCTGCTTGTATTGGAGGAGAGTCACTCTCTAGAACTTCTGGGAGCTTGCCTGGTGCATGGGTAGATTCTTCTTCCATCAAGATTCCCACCCTGTCTATTAGCTTGTCAATTCTAGCCTCTTGATTTTGCATGCATTTGGTCAAGCCAGCGATTGCTTCCGTCAAGTTTGCCAACTGCTCCTCCATAGATGAAGTGTTTGTCACCATGGCTTGCATGATTGTCGTGGATGACGGAGAGTAGCATGGATTTTCAC
>MU732245.1:24565-49305 GCA_026770625.1 Nicotiana glauca
GCAACAATCGTAGTATTTGATTTCAAATATTTGAGTGTTACAATCTCTATGAATCCTCTGATTCTTCTTTTCAATAGTAAATTAATTCAAGGGCCTTTGAGCTTGATCTTGAATCTATGTTTGTTGCCACGAACGATGAACTTGATTGCTTGGACTTGAACTTGATTTCTTCTTCGTTCTTGAGCTTGAACTTGATTTGTTCTTGGTTCTTGAGCTTGAACTTGATTTCTTGAACCTGAACTTGAAGCTTGAAACTTGTGGAGGAATTTGCACCGTTTGTTCCACGAGCCCTTTCTTGCTTCTTGTTATAACTTCTGGTGTCTTTTTTGAGTTATGAATACCCCTATTTATAGTTGTGGAAGGGAAGAGTTGTGATAAGAACAAACTCTTTCCGACCAATCAAATTGAAGTGTGACATGACCGCATTTGATTGTCCAGAACATGTCACTTGCACACGTGGCGCGATTTCATTGGCCTTTTAGCGTGACTGGCCATGCCTTGTCATTTTGACACGTGGCATGGTCCTATTGGCTCTTCCGCTTGACTTGGCGTGCCACGTCATTTGACACGTGGCACCAAACCGGGCCTCTAGGAAGATGACATTTTGGGCCTAATGAATTGGGCTCATCACTTTAGCCCAATTAAATGGGCTAGCCCAATAGATTAAGACTTATTTATTTAATCCATTTATATTGGACCTATATAATTAATTTATTTATATATTAGCCCATAATATTTATTTGGATCAATATATCTTAAATTTAAAATATAATCCAAATTAATTTTATGGATTTAAAATTTATATGCTTACAAAGATGATCAAGAGATTATATATATACCATAAAGCAAATTTACAGTTTCTAGACCAAATAGGAAATCAACGAGAAAGATGAGTTTTGTTTTAAAAATTATTTGAGTGAAGAAAATAACATTTTTGAATAAAAATTAACATTGAATAGCTATTGCATTCAATATAGAATTAAAACATAATAACAACTCCTTTTTAAGTAAAAAAAAAAAGAAAACCTCAGGCAAGTGAAGAAGATTAAGCTGGGAAAGCAATTGAAATAAAATATAACGATTATTAAAAGTAGTAGATACTAAAATATACGGCGAGTTCTAACTTAAAGTCACACAAGGAAGCATGATATTAGTTCTTTCATTTTAAATCACTAAGTCACACCCTCATGGTAAAGACATCGTATCATAATATAATTCACATCCGCACGATAAATACCTCGTGTCACAATATCAGTAACACTCGCACGACAAAGAACTCGTGCGTCACGTATATTGTTTCCATGTCAGTTGCCAATAACATGCTCAAGTGAAATTTATCATGAATCAAATAAAGTAATGCATGATAACAACTTTCTTTTACTTTAATCCATTATGTTACCAACAACTCAATAAAATATGAGATAATAACTCCACGTAGGAAATTTTACTTTGGGAACCAAGTCATCAAGTAATTAAAAAGACACAGATTAGAACATTAGAAACAATGCAACAAATCAGTAAAATGCGTGACACATACAAGAAAGTCATAAACCATTCAAACACAAGGATAACAATAAGAGTCACCCCAAGGTACCACACCTCGGAATCACAAATCACATTTCACCTTTATGAAATCAGATGAGCTTCTTATTTAATTTTTTTTCTCTCTACAACTTTATGCGCTTTAGCCCCCTTATCTCGCCGCGTGTGCATCACCATGAAGTATTTCCCTTTACTTGTACCATGCGCATAAGCCTCCCTTATCTCACCGTATGTGCATTAATACATACACCACCCTTATGTCGTCGCATGTGCATCTCAATCACAACACGACAATCAACCGCACACCACGTGCCCATATGCCATAACATTTCTCAAAACAAAACCAATGTCACAACAATACATAGCTCACGTCTCAACAACAATGTATACCATAAGTGCAACAACAACATAAGAGTACGAAAAGTAAATCAATAATGAAATGTGGTTCAAATAACAAACACTCCAATTCAATGCATATTAATACCGTAAGGGTCTAATCCAGTCAATTACCATACATAAGTCCGTGTACACATTTGTCACCTCATGTACACGTTTTTTCACATATAATGAATAACATATTTAGATCAAATCCTAAGGGATAATTCTCCTAAACATCTGAAACCATCTAAGTTTCCTAAAACTCATGACCTCCTATTTGAACGGAACCACAACCTTGCACGTGCAAACCTCCATCAGACACGTCGCAACGCATCTACCCTGCCATCATATGAAAACATGCCATGACCCAAAATTCCTCTGAAGGAGTCGTGATGGCACCTAGTCTCTAAAACTAGGTAAGCTTAACATTAACAGAAATAACTACAATATTTACTAACTTCGAATTATTCCGAAATAGAAATCTCTGTACAATTTATAATCCCAAAACCGGTAATACAAGTTATAATCATTTCTAGGAGTAGTTATACATAATGAATACACTAATGTCCCGGAACAAAGGAAACAATGAAAATAAATACAATAGAAGGTGACTTCGAATACTGCGAACGCCTAGCAGGTGTACCTTGAAATCTCCAACCACACCAAGCATAAGTCTCAAAACCAACCCGATCCGAGGTATATGGTTCTGCACAAAAATATATGCAGAAGTGTAGTATGAGTACGCCAGTACCCAGTAAGTAACAAGCCTAACTTCGATAGAATAGCGACGAGGCCAGGTCAAGACACCTATTGAACATGAAAACCTAAGCAGGATATTACATAAAGCTAACAAGGTAGGGATATCAAAGTAATGCCAATAACAAGAATAAATCAAATTACAAACATTAATGACGATAAGGGGAAAAAATGAATGGCAACGAGAATTAACCAAGTAATTAAACAACAACACAGTTGGGATACAAACACGTGTAAATGTGCTCAGGTAGGGAAAAATATGTCAACTCAACCAAACAAATTATTTCTAATACACGATACCACTAATTCCATTTCTCGTAATCTCATACCATAAATTACAACTTTCTACCATTTAATACACGACACCTTGTGTCCACATCTTTCCTTCTCACTTTGCACGGCAAAATCACATGCTACTCAGTCCATAATATCCGTATCAAGTGCTAATTAAGATGATCAAGAGATTCGTTTATATATATATATATATATATATACCATAAAGCAAATTTACAGTTTCTAGATCAAATAGAAAATCAACGAGAAAGATGAGTTTTGTTTTAAAAATTATTTGAGTGAAGAAAATAACATTTTTGAATAAAAATTGACATCGAATAGATATTGTATTTAATATAGAATTTGTTAAGTTAAAACATAATAACAATTCCTTTTTAAGTAAAATAAAAGAAAACCTCAGGCAAGTGAAGAATATTAAGCTGGGAAAGCAACTGAAATAAAATATAACGATTATTAGAAGTAGTAGATACTAAAATATACGGTGAGTTCTAACTTAAAGTCACACAAGGAAGCATGATATTAATTCTTTCATTTTAAATCACGAAATTACTAACAGCTAAGCAGGGCAGGAGGTAATGACTCAACGTCATAAATTCACTTTGAAAATTAATTCACCAGAATAATATTATTAGGAAAATAGCTCAGGAAATGACGACAAGGCAATTAATCAATGACAATAACTCGATTCTCAGAACACAATGAAAACAAAAAATACAGATTATCAGAGTCCCCTACGAAGGAACTGAAATCCAATACAGTAAAATAGGGGATACAAAAATACAAGATATGTTGCGGCACACAACCCGATCCCATCATATTATATCAATATCATAAGTCACCCTTATTCCACCATATAAATTGTCCCTTATTTCATATGTTGCGGCGTGCAAACCGATCCCACCATACAATATCAATATCATAACAATAATAATAATATTTTTCGGCGCGCACCCCGATCCCACCATATAATATCAATATAATAAGTCACCATTATTCCACCATATCAATTCACTCTTGTTTCACATGTTGATCGTGCAATCTGATTCCACCGTACAATATCAATATCATAACAATAAACATAATATGTTGTGGTGCGCAATCCGTTCCCACCATATAATATCAATATCGTAATTCACCCTTATTTTCACATAACAATTCACCCTTATTTCACCTGTTGCGGTGTGCAACTTGATCCCACCGTATAATAATAATATCACAATATAAATATCCTTCCTTATTCCATCACCTCCCTAATTTCACCTGGTGCGGCGTGCAACCCAATCCCCTGTACAATAATTTAAATCAACAACAATCATTCAACAACTCAATTACAAGAATTTCTACAACCAAGAGTATGAGTACACGACAATAAGAGAACCACATAAAAATCAAAGGAATACAATAACCTTTGCAAGACAACAAGACATGTAAGACACGTGATAACTACGCAAGTAATCACAACAATTTGGACATGTAGCATATATGCACATAGTCATAGAGGAACTCACAATTAAGAAGTAGCAAAACAACAAGGAAGACAATAACTTCAACTAAGGCAGATAAGGCCAAACAACAAGCAAGAGGTAAATAAGTGCTATCAACATCATATAGAGCATTTAAGTGTAGCCTAACAACAAGATACCACATATTATGACAATTTGATCAAAGGCACGAAAAAAGACTAGACAATCTAACCGGTCAACACCACATATAAATTGTGTACCCACTCGTCACCTTGCGTACACAGCTTTCACATATCAAGATAGCACAATTGACTCAATTTCTAAGGGATGGTTTCCCACACACAAGGTTAGACAAGATACTTACCTCAATTCGGCCAACTCAATACTCAATTTAGCTTTTTCTTTACCAATTTGCCATCGCTCGGCCCTATCTAGACAAATACGACTTAAATACATCAAACAGTGCAAGAGAAAATAATTTCAATTAACAAATTTATAATCCTTATACAATTTACAAAAAGTCAATAAAAGTCAACTCCCAGGACCGCACCTTGGAACCCGACAAAATTTACACAACCCAAACACTCATTCCGATACGAGTTTAATAATATAAAAATTATCAAGTTCCGATATCAATTCGTCCTTCAAAACATCATTTTTTATTTTTGAAAGATTTTACAATTTCCCCCAAATTTTCCTTTAGATTCTCACGAATTTGATGTTACATATAAGATATAATCACAAAATATTGATGGAAATTGATTAGAAATACTTACCTAATGATTTGGAATGAAAATATTCTCTCAAATCCGCCACTCTCGGACCTAGGGTTCAAAATATAGTAAAATCAAGCTAAGATTCGGAATGCCCAGCTTTTAGTAGGCTGCAGATGCCGTATTTAGATACTGGGTTCACAAATGCAAACTTGCAAAAGCGGAGAATTCTTCGCAAAAGTGAAGCCTGGACTATCCTGTCTCTATCGCAACTGCGATGAAACACTTCGCGAATGTGAAGTAGGGCCTTCGCAGAAGCGGCCTAATATTCGCAACTTCCCCTACCCTGTTCATTTTCACATTTGCAAGACTGGCTTCACAATACGAAGTCTGCCAATCCCCAGCCTTTTCGCAAATGTGATTCCAAGTCTGCAAAAGCGGTGGTCGCAAATGCAACTTTCTACTCACAAATGTGAGATTAAACAGCAGTTGTTCTGAACTTTCTTCCAAACACTCTGAAACGCGTATAAAACTCATCCGAGTCCTCGGGGATCCAAACCAAACACCCAAACAAGTCTGAACACATAACACAAACTTGCTCGGGCGATCGGAACACCAAAATAACTTCTAAAACCATGAATCGGATGCCAAAAACACATGGAAATCACCTTGAACTTCAAGAACTTCTAGAATCGCAACCAACCATCCGAACCATATCAAATCAACTCCAAATGGCACCAAAATTTGCAAGCAAGTCCCAGATGACATAACAGATCTGTTCCAACTCTCATAATAATATTCCAGCCCCGATATAACCAAATTCAACTTTCGGTCAAACCTTTCAATCTTCCAAAATTTCAACTTTCCAATTTTTTGCCAAAATGCTTCAAATCACCCTACGGACCTCTAAATCCGGATGTACACCTAAGTCCAAAATCAACACCCGAGCCTATCAGAACCATCAGAACTCCATTCCGAGTTTCAAATACTCAAAATTCAAATCTTGGTCAATTCTTTCAACTTTAAGCTTCTCAAATGAGGGTCGCTTCTAACAATCCTTTCCGAGCTTCTAAAAAGCAAACCAATGATGCACGCAAGTCATAATGCACATTGTGAAGTTTCCCGTGACCTCAAACTGCCAAACCGGACACAGTTGCTCAAAACGACCAGTCAAGTCATTACAAAACATGAGGACCCCATTTATAATCTCTAAATCACAAGTAGGACAAATACATTATCAACCAGGAACCTTCCACTTGACCCCATCTAGGAGCGAAAATCACTACACGCAACAAACTCCCCCATGCCTATAGAAAACATTTGTCCCAAGCTGTAGTCGAACCTATCAATAACTTGTTCAAGACCATTGGAACATAACCAATCCATTAGATTTGAATCCCTATAAATCAACCAAGTTACGTAGATCGCTCAACCCAAGAGTATTTACACAAGACAATGGTAGAGTCTTACCACACCACATGAACCGATCAATTATACTACTATGTTGATCCAACCCACTACCAAGCTGTCTGATTTTTTTGAATTCTCTTCGACTTGCCTTCAAGTTAACACTTCTCCTTGACAGTACACTAAGATCCTAAACCAAAGCTCACTACAAGAGGTCCTAGCATGAACCACGTTGCCCGAAAGCCCATAAACTACTCTATTCCCTTAGAAGCACCCAATAATATCGCAACCGAGATAACCACTCTTAAGAGACCTTCAGTGAATCTAAAGGTGTTTCTGCAACCTTTGTGATACCGAAATGTACACTAATGATACAGAAATCCGTACACATAACTTGGTCGGGACAGGGCCCACCATACCCAAAATGATTAGAACATATTCAGTACCTATTGACTTGAACAGCTACTCTGAAGGGGTGGAGAGCAACGACTAACAACTAGAATAAACAACCTACCAGGGAGGGATGTCACCTGGTCTATCTACACGTGTGGGCATGAACACAGTGCCCAAAAGAAGGAATTGATATGAAAAATATATTGAGTATGTAAAGTTGATGGTATACTTATAAACCGAAAACATAACATAGATAATACGAGTACATAACTTTAACCAGAGTACCAAAGGCAAGCTACCGGGGAATGTAAGTGGTAACCTCAAATCATAAATACATGCAAATTTCACAAAAGTAAAAAAGTCACTCTTCGAGGGCGTATGGTCTCGTATAAGGTGATATTCATCTGCTCTTTTGGGGAATATCATATCAACATCGTACGCCGCCCACACATGGGCTCAATAATACCACATATATGGCCACATATGGGCTCGGTAATTACTTGTATTACATCATTCCATACTCGTCCATGCATGGGCTTGGCAGCATCTAATATCACATTATTCCATACCCGACCTCAAATGGGCTCGATAGCATCTCATGTTACGTCATCTCATACCCGGCCTCACATGAGCTCGATAATATCTAATGCCACGTTATTTCATACCCGATCACACATAGGCTCAGTAATATTATATCATTTCTTTCATACTCGGCCATACATAGGCTCGATAGAATCTCATGTATTTTCATTCCGTACCTGACCTCACATGGGCTCGATAACGCACAATAAATATAGAAATATATACATAAATGCAACACACGTTTAACTTTTTAGACTTCTAAAATCAAACTTATAATAGACTGCATCTTATAGCCTTATGGTGCCATCCGAAAACATCCTTAACTCAAAGAAGCGCTACCAGTAACAACGAACAAAAACATGAACAACTTTACCCAGGAAAGCTTAGGACATGAAGATTTATAATCGATGATTACTCAGAAAGAAACACTTATATCAAGTCATGCCAAAAAAGAAAAACTGCCTTACGTACCTTTTTGAAGAACTAGCTACACCTTATGGATTCTTACCCTCCTATAAAGGAAAACTTTGCTTCTGGAGGAATCTTCACAATCGAGAGAACAAAGGAACTTTTTGTACATGAATGAATGCGAGATCCTCACTCTATTCTTTCCTACTAACTTTTGCCTTTGATTCTAGCCCTGCATTGTTTTTGGGAATTTCTTAGGAAATCTGAGAGCTTTTTGAGTGAGCTAGAGTGGGTGACACTTTCTAGAAAATGAAAGAGAAATACTTACCTTGCCTTTATTTATATGTACCAAGCATAGGAAATTCTGCCGTTCCACATGCAAAATGGGTCGCTCTCCCTGGTGACATTTGGCGCAAGTTTAATTAGGTTAGTCATACCTTTGACCCCCATGGGGTGTCGCCGACTGATTGGTTGTTCTAATTTTTTTTTAAGTGGGTAAAAAGGTGCAAGGTGTAACAACCATATACAAATATGGAAGATCCACAAATACCACATATGAAGCTTGAACTCGTTAGAGTCTTCTCGAGAGTCATCCACTTTGCGTTAATCTCCAATGCATCACCAATACAAGCTGAATGACTTGTGCTCCATTAACACACCAATTCTAAAGAAGTAACCCCACCTTTAAGCAACTGAGTGAATACCTACTCCATCACACAACCTCCATCGCGAATGGCGAACTCGAATCATTCCCATATGCCCATAAAATGTAATACATCATGCATCCATAAAATTTTCTTACTCGAGCCATCCTCGAAATCAACCTCCCCAAGTTATAACTGATCCACAAGTATTCCTCAATACAAACTAATATAACACATGATCATGTAAGCTGATCGTCGATAGTAGACTCCCTCACTTGGCTCGAAGCCATAGAACATAACATCCGATAATCCACCTACTTAGCCTCAAACTGCATCACTCGATGACCCTATCGTGGTAACAACCTAAATTCTTCTAGTTACATCCAAACTATCTAAGCACATTCCATAGTCATATAGTAATCATCATATAGCTATCCAACCAACCACTAAGCCAAAAATATGACTCCTAGGGATACTACCATACATATAAGTCCAAAATACATACTCACACAACTAAAACCATCGAGCCCAAGTTGTGGTCTAAACCTGGCCTCAAGTCCTCCGGATCGATCTATCTCCACAATACAAAGAACACTTCTCACACCTCATCCATGACATCACAAGTCGTCGATGCCTAGCTGATACCGAGTGCTCAATATAAAATACAAGTGGATGGAAAGAAATCAAGATATATGCTTCAAGCAGAATCAATGCCACATGATAGGAAAGAAAGATGGGAAGTTTTCTTACATGTCCTGTAGCCTCTTGAAGATAGGTTTGGACGTCAACATACCGATCCACAAGACTCGACTAGACACTTGCTCATGACTCATAGAACCTATGAACCTAGAGCTCTGATACTAACTTGTCACGACCCAAAACCCCACCTTAAGGATAATAATGACACCTACTCTCTAAAACTAATGAAGCCGATCACTTATAAAAGTTAAACTAACAAAATATAATATTATGAAGTAAAGTTCAATACAAATGCGGAAATAAAGGTGATACCAACAAACATGGTAATAATCACAACAAATCCTCAAGACTAGGCGATATAGAATTACGAGCTCTAACTGAATACATAAAAAAATCCTAAAATACAATATTGTTTGGATAGAGAATTGACAGTATAAATTTAAGGAAAGGACTCCAAGAGACTGCGATGATAAAAAACTCTACCTTGGATCATTGTGATAAAAAAAAACTCTCACATCCTGATTCTGCTACCTCCAATACCTGGATCTATATAAAAATGTGCAAAAGTGTAGTATGAGTACATTACGATTGGTACCCAGTAAGTATCAAGACTAACCTCAATAGAGAAGTGACGAGGTTCAAGCTAAGATACTCACCAGTCAAATCACCTGTGCAAAATATCAAATAAACGGCAATAGGAAAATAACATGAAGCAATAATTATGATCTCATTAGGATAAGCGATAACCATTTAGAACTAGTAAAGGTCTAGCTTCAAGTCATCAAATAGACTCACACGCATGGTACCTCGTGCCCACAATATCAATCACTCTCGCACGACAAAGACACCGTGCCACAATATAAGTCATACCCGCATGACAAAGATCTCATGCCACAATATAAGCCACACTCGCCCGGCAAAGACCTCGTGCCACCACGTATATCGTTCTCGTGTCAGTTACCAATAACATGCTCAAGTGGAATTTATCAAGAATCAAATAAAGTAATGCATGATAAATACTTTCTTTTATTTTAATCCATTATGCTTCCAACAACTCAACAGAATATGAGATAAAAACTCCACATATAAAATTCCACTTTGGCAACCAAGTCATCAAGTAATAACAAACGCACATATTAGCATATTGGAATCAACGCAACAAATCATGTAAAATATATTACACACACAAAGAAGTCATAAATCATTCCAACAGAAGAATAACAACAAGAGTCACCCCGAGGTAGCACACTTCATAATCACAAATTACAATTCACCCGTATGAAACTACGTGAGCTTCACTTTTAAAATGTAATGTATTTCTAAAGTAGATTCACGTGATTTTGCTAGCCCGTTTATCTCGCCATGTGTGCATCACAATAAAGTAGTTCCCATTACTTGCACTACGTGCATAAGCCCCCTTATTTCACCGCATGTGCATCAATATACACACCACCCTTATGTTGCCACATGAATATTACAATTACAGCGCAACAATCAACCACACACCACATGCCTATATGCCACAACGTTTCTCAAATAATAAAACCAATTCCATAATAAGACATAGCACACAACTCAACAACAATGTATACAAGAAGTGCAATAACAACATAAGTGTAAGGAAGGAAAGTCAACAATGAAATGTGGTTCATATAACAACAACTTCAATTCAACGCATATTAATAGCCCAATGGTCTAATCCAGTCAAATACCACACGTAAGCCCGTGCACACACTCGTCACCTCATGTACATGCCTTTTTACATAGAATAAATAGTACATTTAGACCAAATCCTAAGGGGTAATTCCTCCCACTCCCACCTCCCCTACACAAAAAGTTAGGCAAGATGCTTACCTTAATTAGGCTAATTCAGCACTTAAAATAGCTTTTTCTTTATAATTACCCTCCGCTCCGCTCAAATCTAGTAAAAAATGATTTAATATTATATTTTAATGCAATAAAAACCAATTTTGATTAATAATTAAGATCTTTACACATTTTCCCAAAAGTAAAAAAAGTCAACCCCTACCCGCCCGATCAAAACCTGAGCCAAAGGATAGATGTTGACTACCCATGACTCTATGAGTCTAAATATGTGTTTGATTTTCAAACCAGAGTCCAAATCTACTCTCAAATCTCAAATTTTTATTTTTCAAAATATAGTAAAAAATCTCCAAAATTTCTCTTCAAATCTCACGATTTAGATGTTACAATTCATAGATAATCATGTTATGTAATCAAAAGTGTATCAAAGTTACTTACCCAATAGTTTGGTATTAATATCGCCTCCAACCGAGTCTAGGGCTTAAAATTTGATAAAATGAGACTAAGTCCCAAATACTCAGCTATAAACAAGCTGCAGATGTGGCAGTTGCGACATGGGGTTCGCAAATGTGTAAAAAGGATCGCAAAAGAGACATAAAATTTGCAAATGCGAGAATTGACTCCTTCGCAAAAATGAGAATCATGGTCGCAAAAGCGACCTACTAGCCTTAGAAGCCTATCGCAAATACCATACTCGCTTCACAAATGCGATACTGGCTTCGCAAATATGAAGCCATTCAACAAAGTCAAACCTCGTGAATGCGATTAGGATTTTGTATTTGTGAGACCTACAACACCAGCCCAAAAACCAGCAATCAATAATAAGCCCAAATGAGTTTGAAACTCACCCGAGCCCCAGAGGCTCTACACCAAACATCCATACAAGTCAAAAAATATCATATGAACATGCTCGCACGCTCAAAGCACCAAAATAACATCCGGAACCACGAAGCAAACTCCAAAACACATAGGATTCACAATGAGATTCAAGAATTGCTAAAATCACAACCACGTGTCCGATTCCTACCAAACCCTATAGGAGCGACACCAAATTTTTTAGACAAGTCACAAATGGTAAAATAGAACTATTATAAGTCCACAAACAAAAATCCAAACACGATAGCCATAAACGTCAAACCACAGTCAAATAGAGCCTAAACCTTATAGAAACATCCAAATACAAGTACGAGCATATACCCAAGTTCAAAATCACTATCCAGATCTAACATAACCATCAAAACTCCAATCCGAAGTCAAATATACAAAAGTTAAACTCTTCCAACTCTTCCAACTTAAAGTTTTCTAGTTAAAAATTATTCTTCTAAATTAATCCCGAACCACTCGAAACCAAAAATCAACCATACACTCAAGTCATAATACCTCATATGAAGCTACTCAAGATCTCAAACCACTTAACGGAACGTAAATGCTCAAAAGAAAGGTCGGATCGTTATAATATACCATGCATTAGAGATTAAATCATGAATTATACTATCTCGTCTGTCAAAACCAATACATGTAACAGAGGTATCAAGTAACACATTAGAAGAAACACACAGAAAATCATATAGAATGCATGATATGACATAACAGATTTCACTTTAAAAGATAAAAGCTTCTACAGTTACGTCCTAATCATCTACCAATACCATCACAAACTGACACTCATTAGTGTCTCACAAACCTATATGCCGCCAAGAGAGAATTATTGGTAGGGCGACCTTGGGGGATAAATCCACATCCATATGATGTACGGTAAAAACCTCGTGCCATAACAATAATTGCACGACATAATATCGTGCCATATCAAACACAATCTGCTCATAATGTCCAAATATGTCATAATCAAAACAATCTAAACCAAGTTCTTCATCTCTAAGATATATGCATATGCTTATGGAATAACTAACAAGATACGCAAGAACATAATAAATAAATGTGTATATGTTTTTATTCAAGATATCAAGTATAGTTAAGCCTAAATCAAGTATATCAATATCTCAAGAGTGGGACATCATTCCAAATGAAGATATCATAGCCTAAACATGATCTCTAGCATGAATAAATAGGCCACATAGTCATAAAATCAAATAGAGCATAAGTCAAGATTAACACACAATCAAATAAGGCATAATGAAGCTAAATTCTATCCCGATCATGAACAAACCATGACACCCGCATATATGATTGTGACCTTGCATATATGTTGCCCCCAACATACTACAACTAACAGACAAGATTATATCCTATAGTATTTCCCCCAAACCAAAGATTAGGCAAGATACTTACCTCTTTCGGAACAAGACTCAACCATCTTATAAGCCATTTTCTCTACTTGTTTCCTTCAAACACTCATAATCTATCCAAACAATACTTAACAAGGTCAAATAAAGTCATAAAAATTAATTCTAAACAATAAAGTTTCAATCTTTAATCAAATCTCAAAAAGTCAATAAAAGTCAATTATGACCCACATGGTCAAAACCCGAGTCTAGGGCGAGATATCATTGACACATACCCTCACGAGTTCAAATATAGTGTTAATTTTCATATCTGAATCCGAATCAGTGTTCAAAACCTCAAAATACACCCTCTTAAGTTATACATAAAAATAATAAATTTCACTCTTTAATGTCATATTTTAGGCATATAAATCCATGTGGAATCAAGATATATAATTAAATTCATGAAAAAATTAATTACCCTCAAGATTGTAGTGAAATTCCTCTACAAAACCTCTCACTCTCGTTCTCCAAAACTAAAATGGTAAAAACAAGCTAAATCCGAAAATCCGAACATAAAATACCACTGCAAACAAAATACACATTGCAATCGCGACTACCAGCTCACGCAATCGTGAATCATAGAGGTTCGTCACCAAAAGTCCTTCTACACAAACATGACTACAGACACGCAATCACAAAGCCAATTGGCCAGCCTTTTAGGCGATCACGTGTTACATCCCATATTTTCATTCAATATATATGCAACTAGATCTGGTGTGATATGCTGATGATGCCAGTATGAGCAAACCAACCTTAGGGGATGTGAATAAAGAATAAAAGGAAAATAAAAAGGTAAACAAATCAGTAAGGGTTTTGAAATGTTTTCAGTATTTAAACACATATTACGGGAATATAAATTCGTGTCCTAATTTGGGAGCCTCATTATGCCCGAGGTAGGCCTAGCGACAAATAGATTTGGAGAACTTTAGATGCCAGTAAATGCCTCATTTCATAATATAAAAAAATAGACGAATCCCAAAACGACACTAAGATAATAGAAAAGTAAGTCACTATTAGAACTTGGTGTTATTACATTTAGGAAAGCAAATAAATCTAGTCTACTTGGTTCCAGAAGGACCTTCTACAGATTCGATCTTCCTATCTCCATCATACAGGTTTCCTAGCTCGCGCAGACCCAGTAGTAGGTAGGCTCTAGCCAAATGTCCCCCTTCACTTCCTTCATCATTCTGGCAATCCTCAATCCTTTTTATGATTTTACCCTCCAGCTCCACTAATCCTTGCTCCAGATATTCAAACCTTCTGTTGGAAGTGACAACCATTTCTTTCCATTCATTTTCAACCTCATATTTATTTCCTGGTTCTCACTCCTCAGAGTCGTGGACCCTTTTGCACAGTCTGTTGTATTGGACTTGAGCTTCTGCTTCTTCGTCTATGGTCCTATTCCCTCGACTGGCTCCTGGCCTCACTATTCTCTTCAGATTGTCCTCTAACCATGCTGGGTAGAGTGGTTCACACCCCGCATAATACATGTCTGGCTCAATGATGTTCTTTTCCGCAATGATCTTGCAGTGCCACATGTGCTGAGCTTGGAACTTGTAAGGGACATCATCGTCCTGAAAGTCTGCTCTAAAATGACTCATCTTGGAAATCCTGGGTACAACCTACTTCCTGCCTGCTTGTCTCATAACTCGGATAAGAACATAAGGGTATATTCCTCTCAACCCAATCAACACCAAGTGTGGAGCATCCCTAGATCTGATGATGAACTCGTCGGTTGGGAACCATTCAAACATCCATTGCACTTGTTCCTCCGTCAGATTGTCGAAGGAATCTACCCATTCTTTGGCACTTTCCAGCTGAGTAAACATGTCCGGAATGTAAGTCATCCGCTTGGGGTGATGGAAAGCAATATGGTCGTTCTAAGCCCTTCGCGAAAGTTCTTGGCGATACTGACCCCTTTGAAGATGTTCTAATAACCACAATTGCACCAACAAGTTACAACCCTCGAAATGCTTGATCCCTCTTTGACAGTGCTCCAGAGCCCTGTAGATCTCGGCTATGATTATGGGGACTATAATGTATGTCTGTCCATTGATCCCTTCCATCAAAGTCTTGGCGACTATGGCCAATCTAGTATGGATTCTTTCCCTTTTCATCGGGAATACTATCAGACCCAAGAAGCACACAATGAACACGAACACTTTGCGGTGGATGTGTCCTAGAGAAGTGATAGAAAGTTCGTCATGGAAGGTATGGTAGGACTTGCTATGGCCATATCTCTCATACAGGTATTCGAAGGGTATGTAGAATTTCTTCAAGCATTCCAAGTTAGTATTTTTCTTTAGCCCCATCATATTTAGGAACCCTTTACCTATACGGTTCTCCGGTACCAACAACCTAGGGCTATCCCAAGTCAGTCCCGCAATTCCCCCAATTTCTTCTAGGAGTGGTGTCATTTCCATATCGCCGAAACAGAATACAGTCCTTTCATTGTCCTAGAACAAAGTGGCAGCCTCGATCAACCTATTGTTTGGCTGAATGTCTAGTAGAGAAGGTAAATTGCCCAAGTGCTTTCTCAAGTGTTTCTTGTCACTTGAGGAAAAGTCCTCCCACTAATCTAGTAACAATAGTGGAATGTTGCTAACCATGCCGAATCTGGGGACCTCATACCTCATTTTCTGCAAAACAAAAATGTTTGGCCCTTCTCTCCTACATGACTCGACTATTCGTACATTTATGATTAGCATATTAGCATTTAGTTCTCCAAATTAATGCACAGAACGTGATTGTGTCCGTTGGGAATTATGGAAACCCGATGGACTTTTGGATAAGTCTCATCTTAAAGGATTATTATATGGACAACATATAAATGCGACTAGGTTTGACCGTGATGCATGCACAATTATGATTAGAGTAAGGTTACTATAGGGGTCCAGACTGGTACCCTCAAGCGGACAACTTGAGGGGGAAAGGTACGGAACCGTCGACTGCACCGCTGATCGACTAGTTTTACCACAAATAAGCCTTTCCAAATTTAAGGGTAGTAGATTGGAAGAGGGAAACCACTCATCAAGCGTTGCTATAGGATTTGATGAGCACGAGTGGACTATGATGTGGAGCATGATTTATGCAATAATAAATAGCATGTTGCCAGGTACTTGCATATAGGAAAAATAATAAATATAGTATTTAAATAATTAAAAGACAATCACAAAAAAAGAAAACAAAGAGACAAGTCAGTTTCAGAAAATAAAAGAAATCATAAATAAGCAATTAAATCCAAATAAAGGGGAAAGGGTATACGGGATAAGACATACTTGGACTAATTCACAAAAAAAGTTCGTTATGGTAAGAGCCTAGAATATTCCCAGCAGAGTCGCCATGCTGTCGCGCCCCCTTTTTCCCTTTTGACGAGGAAAGTCCGGGTTTCTACATTCATAGGGGAACAACTCGTTTCCTTTTAGAAATTTGGTATTTGAAGAGTCTCCACCTAACGGATTATGGTGCGTTAGGGCACCTAGAACGATTAACTCATGAACTAGTTTGCATCACTAGAGATTAGGGTAAGGGCTCGAAATAACCTTGAGGGGAAGGTGTTAGGCACCCCTCACGGTCCACAATGGTGGGTCCTAGCCAAACTTAAACTATGTGAATTAGTCATTTTGAACAAGTAAATAGTTTCGACATATATTTGCAAATAAAGACATATTTTCACATTCTAAGTACATGTATGATTCAAGTAATGAAAGTAAGAGGTTTGAATAGCTTACACATGTATATGTAAAGAAAAGGAAAGTTTATAGAATTTAAACACATAGGAGAGTTAGGAAAGGGAAGTCCTAAGTTGATTAGCCTACATGATCATACCCATGCAATGCCCAGTAATCACTCCTCAATGAGGGGTTACACGTGACATTAGCGTGCAGTCACCATATCCTTACTACCTATTGCCCACCCATTAACGGTTATTATGAGCGAGTTTAATTAATGACCTCTAAGTGTGCTACTACCCGTCCCTTCCTTATGGTCCTGGAGGAATTTGGGACTCCTAAATCTAGACAGTTCTAGATAGTCTAAAGTTTGTAAAAGGTAAAAATCTAGGCAATAGGAAAATAACATATAGGACAAGCAAATAAGGACAGGCAATTAGAAGGCTCACATTTACCCCCACATATATATAGGCAGTCAAACATCACGTCTAAAACACATATTTTCAAAAGAAGTTCAGAAATCCAAAGCACAAGATATCTATATGAACATCACAAAACGGAATATGCAGTGTTTATTTTTTAAGGAAAGTGGCAGGGTCTTAGGAGTGCTTAACATGATTTGAAAGAGTTTGGTAAACAATATAAAGAAGGGTCTTAGGAGTGAAAAGATTTTTTGAAAATCAGTACTAATTTAGTGATAAAAAAGCAGTTAGAAAGCGTGGGAAATAATTTGCAATCAGAACACAAGTCACAGAACAAATAGCTTTAGAAAACACTTTGGCAAATAGTTTCCACTCAAGGAAAGAGGGGTTGGGGACACGTAGAATACACCTTGGTAGGTAGAGCACATAAACAACAGGGTGCATGGAGTTCTCAAGGGAGTTCTACAAAACTAATAGGTTAGATATAATGTAGTTCATTGAAACATGAAGCAAAGATCACAACGAAAACATGTTGAGGGCACATAAACAACATAACTAGAGCGGCACTAGAGAGACTAGATAACTTAGTAGGAGTAAGGCAGAACATGCAAGAACTGAAATGGACATGCTAGACAAATATTAACAAGTGTAGACATGCTAATCATACACTCACAAAATAAATTTTAGGCACACTAGATAAACAGTAGTCAGGCAAATAGACTAGTCACATATGGAATAAGACAGTGAAAGACATGTTAAACAAGATAGTAAACAGGAGAGTAAAGTGGAGACATGCTAATTACGTATTTGAATAGGGCAATGTTTGGCATACTAGGAAAGCAGTAAATAGATTCTTGTGGGTAAATAAACAAGTCAGAACAAACTCCAACATGCTAAGTGGGAAAGTAGTTAGGCAGTGTGATCTAGGCATGCTGGTTACACATTGAGCAATCATGTTACTAAAAATAATAAACATAATTGGAAGTTACAACTAATGAACTGAAACAACAAAGAAACACATAGTTTTGGAATTTGAATTGAATCAGGACATACCAGTTAAGGAGAGAATACAGAGTATAGAGCAGAGATGGTGCAAATAGTCAGCCTTGGCTTACAACCGGCTAGATTAGTGAGAATTGCAAGTAACAGAAGAGAATAAAGAACTTTTGAGAGTGTGAGAATATTGATGAACTAATAATCTGTTTAGAAGTAAGAATAAAGGAGAGTATATATAGCAGTTAAGAGCATGGAGAATAAGGCAAAGGAGATCAATAATTCAGCAAATTAAGGAAGCCACATAATCAATTACACATAAATTAGCATAATTTTCCGTTAATTAAGGGTAATTACTCAACGGTAAAGGCAGAATACATTTAAGGAAAGAGGAGTCGAGTGAAACTTAAGCATATAATGTGTAATTGGGGTAAATAACAGGGGTTTAATTAAGAAAACAATTAGTAAGAATCAGAAAGTATCGTAGACAATTCAAATAAATGAAGAAACTAAATAAGGCTGCCAGTAAAGGAATAGTCAAGACTCAACAAATAGGTTTTAACGAAACAAATTGGTAAATCAAGAATCACTGATTTAAGGAGAAAAATATAGGCTTACCATGAATAGACAGAATGAATCTACACATAGAATCAGCCAAAAAGTCGAACCAAGAACCTTAGTAGAGTCACATTAGGATAAAAATCACAAGACATCGAATTAAGCTAAAGAAAACTCACAAGAACCAAAGCATAGAACGAAGTCAGTGCTCAAGCAATCCGGACAAACTCAGAATCCAAACAAATGTTGAAAAATTGGGTTTTTAGCATAAACTAGTTAGGGTTGAAGAAAACTCTACGAAATCTGTTAAAAAGACGCATAAATAGAAGATTAAATACTCAAAATTAGCAAAATGTTTTGAAGAAAGAAATTTTTGGGAAACCCTAGTTTAGAAAAATGGAAAACCATTCGAAAATCAGAAGATTTTGTAAAACTCGTGTGAAATAGGTTCGATCCATCTCAGATCTTGCACATTTTTGAGAAGTTCAAAGGACGAAATTAGGGTTTCGAGAAAAACAACATAGAGATGAATAAGTAGGCTTAGAAATCCATAGGTTTAAGGTAAAATAGAAAGATCTTACTCGAAATCGAACCGGAACAGCCTGAAACAGGCAAAAAAGGGCCATAGGTGTAAGCGGCCTGACCTTGGTCCCTCAGACCTTAGAGATGGCGATACTAGCATATGAGAGGCCATTAGAGGTCTGATGGTGGTGAGAAACCACCATGAACGGCAGCATATGAGTGATAATGAGGGTGAATTAGGGTTATGATTTGAGAGCATTTGAGAGATGAGAGGAACAGATGACGACGGAGACGGGTGGTAAAATGATTAGGGTTTGGGGGTATATGTTAGTTTAATTTAGGTAAGGGGAGATCTGGACCGTTGATCAAAATGATCAACGGCAAAGATCTAACAAGAACTGGGTCGGGTAGGCTTTTTAGAGGTTTGGGCCTAGGGTCTTTAGGCTGGTATGAGATTTAAAATTGGGCTTTCTAATTGTCTAAATCCGAAAATAAGAAGGCCATTAATTAAATACCCATTTAAGTAATAATTTTAAAAAAAAATAACTAATAGGCTATAAAAAATGATTTTCATGCCTGGAAGTATTTTGAAATAATTATTTAATATTTTAAAAATATAAAAGGATATTTTCTGGTAAATAATGTAATAATACATGCATAGGCTATAATTGCAAAGTAATTGCAATTGCATCCTAAAAATACAAATGTGGCTATTTGTGCAATAATTGGAACTTAGTACAAATGAAAATTATAAAATTAAGCCACAATTATTATAAAACTATTTATGATGCGATCAGTGATTGTTTTTTATAAAATAAATGTTGGAATAAATTAATTAAAATATTTTAAAAATACAGAAATTATATAAAAAATACTAATTGATTTCAAAGCATAGTTTTGAATATATTATGGAAAAAATTGGGTATCAACAGCTGTCCCTCTTTACCTAGGAGAGATGAAAGAGTTTTTGGGTAAAGAAATGATGACTAATTTTGACCGGATGGGATGTTTTGAAAGATTGAGGCCGAACTCTGGTCTTTGAGCTGCCTACATATCCTTAGTTTTACAAGATTCAGGCCATATGTAGTTCCGGATTCATTGGCAGAATATACCGATGAAGTCATCACAAGAACGTGCACGAGATTTCGGAATAGGTGAAAGAATGGTTATGGTGAATGGTTAGGTCTCGAGATAGTTGAAGGAACTGGAGCGAGGTTGCTCCTACTAGGATAACGGTTGCTTACTAGTCACCTGCAAATAAAGAGATGCTACGAACATGTATTTGTGCGAAATTTTAAACATGATGCAGATTCCCTTTTGGACCATGAGAGTTGTCTTCGGACGATTAAGGATGACGTCCTCAGACCATGATGTCCTGGGCCATGAATTGTATAGTGAGGGATTCACAGACCATGATATGATGTTCTTGGGCCATGAAGATGGTACCTCCGAACCATGATGCCTTTGAATAATGATATACAAATTTGCGAGATCCTCAGTCCATGGCATGGTGTCTTTCGGCTATGAGGATGATGCCTTTAGACTATGACGCATTTGGATAGATTGGCAATATTTCAGCCCATGAGATGTAATAATATGATATTAACACGACAAGGCTTAGTCTTGTGAGATGAAGGGCAGAGCTTAGCCCGATAGGAAAGCAAACAGATAGTACCGAAATAAAGTGATATTCATGCAAGGAGGGGCAATGCTTAGTCTCATGCAAGTATGGAGTCAAGGATTAGCCTCATGCAAGTATGGAGGCAAGGATTAGCCTCGTGCAGAATGTGGAGGTAGGGATTAGCCTCATGCAAATATGGAGGCAAGGATTAGCCTCATGCAGAATGGAGGTAGGGATTAGCCTCATACAGATATGGAGGCAGGGATTAGCCTTATGCAGATATGGAGGCAGGGATTAGCCTCATGCAGATATGGAGGCAGGGATTAGCCTCATACAGATATGGAGGCAGGAATTAGCCTTATGCAAATATGGAGGCAGGAATTAGTCTCATGCAGATATGGAGGCGGGGATTAGCCTCATGCAAAATGTGGAGCCAGGGATTAGCCTCATGCAGATATGGAGGCAAGGAGTAGTCTCATGTAGATATAGAGGCAGGTATTAGCCTCATACAGATACGGAGGCAGGGATTAGCCTCGTGCAAATATGGAGGCAGGGATTAGCCTCATGCAGATATGGAGGCAGGGATTAGCCTCATGAAAATATGGAGGCAGGGATTAGCCTCATGCAAATATGGAGGCAAAGATTAGCCTCATGCAAAGAACATATAGCAAATAAGAGTAGATTGTTTCTTAGCTGGGAATACGTTCAGTTTCTGGTGGACTGTTTGATAGTGATTTTGCTTCATGTATATTTTTTTGTGAATGCTATCGCTATGTCAGATGTTCCTGTGCTCAAAGAAAAACTGTAAGTTTCGTAAGGGGAGGTTGGTTTCTGCCTTTATCTGTTGGCCTTGCTATGTTCCGTTCTTGAGGCCTCGCTTGAGTTTCCCTAGGTAACACCTAACTGCTACGAAAATAGAGTTTTCGAAAATATGCAATTATTGATAAAAATAGAGTCCTTTTAAAAACATATTGAAATATCAAGTAATTTTAGATGAACTAGTGACTATAACACATTTTAAAGATATTGCAACATTCTCATGTTAGAATTTTGAGGGTTCTCCTCAAAATTTTGGCCCAGTTTGGTAGATGTTCCTTCTTCGGAATTTTGAGAATCCTTCTCAAAATTTTGCCCCAGTTTCTTAACCGATTTTTGACCGTCTAACACATGTTGGCATTGGATGGACTTTCTCCGGAATTTTGAGGGTCCTCCTCAAACTTCTACCCCAGTTTCTGATCTTGGGGAGAAATGAAAATTTTATTATGATATGACCGAACCCATAAGGTTGCCTGCGTATCCCCTCTTAAATGGGAATCATGTCAAACGTAGTTCAATTATATCAGATGAGGAAATGTAAGTAGTCTAAGCATAATATCTTTTGACTGCATCTGAATTGATTGGTTTTGGCCAAATTTCCCCGTCAATTTCTGCAAGTATGAGTGCTCCTACTGTCAACACCCTATGAACCATGTAAGGACCTTTCCAGTTGGGAGAGAATTTCCCTTTGGCTTCATCTTGATGTGGGAAGATCTTCTTCAGCACCAGCTGTCCTGGTGCAAATTGTCTTGGTTTGACCCTTTTGTTGAAAGCTGTGGACATTCTATTCTGATAAAGTTAACCGTGACATACTGCGTTCATCCTTTTTCTATCGATAAGGGACAATTGTTCGTAGTGGCTCCTTATCCATTCTACATCGCTAAGTTCGGCTTCTTGTATAATATTTAAAGAAGGAATCTCAACCTCGACTGGGATGACAACTTTGGTACCATAAACCAAAATATAAGGAGTTGCCCCGGTTGATGTGCGAAATATGGTGCGGTATCCCAACAAAGCAAAGGGTAGCTTTACGTGCCATTGTTTGTGTTTTTCTACCATCTTCATTAGTATCTTCTTGATGTTTTTGTTGGCGGCTTCTACGACTCCATTCATCTGAGGTCTATAGGCTGTGGAATTCTTGTGCTTGATTTTGAAAGTTTCACACATGGATTTCATCAGATCACTATTGAGATTGGAGGCATTATCAGGGATAATGGACTCGGGGACTCTGAATCGGCAAACAATACGATCTTTGACAGAGTCTGCGACGACTTTCTTGGTTACAACTTTGTAAGATGTAGCCTCTATCCATTTTGTGAAGTAGTCAATGGCTACTAGAATAAACCTATGCCCATTTGAAGCAGTGGGCTCGATCAGACCGATGGCATCCATTCGCCAGGCGGCGAATGGCCAAGGTGAGTGTCACGCCCTAAAATCCAAGGGGCACGACTGGCGCTCAACCGAGTAAACACGACCGAGCAAGCCTGTTAGGTCTCATTCTACCCAAACTAACTAATGAATAAATAGGAGATGGACTCCATTAAATCAAATTCTATCAACGTATAATTAACGATTTCCATTTAATTTTCATTAGCAACTTCATTGGCCACTTTAAAGGTATTACAAGTTATATACATAATTTCCACACATCAATATTTCTATTTTAATTTCCAATACCCGACACTACCCACAACCTGTCTACGGAGCCTCTAAATATAACTGAAGAATAATACAGAAATGTCGGCAACAAGGCTCCGGCTATACTTTACACAAATACAAAAAAAAAATACGACTCTGGGAAGAACAACGGCATAAGCCACGCAGGGCCCCGAAGGGAAAGGGGCTCACCAATACTGCTGACGGAAAGTGGAGGAGGTGCTACTGCCGGTAGACTGGAGTGCCTGCTATATAACCACCTATAATCATAACACGAATGTAGCGCCCCTGGCAAAAGGTATGTCAGTACATTTGAATTGTACTGGTATGTATAACTAAACACCATTTTACTAGAAAGAACTATCAAACAGGTACAAGTAAATAGCACGGGTAAATCAAAGATGCCATTCATATAATCTTTCATACAATTTCCAAAACATAAATTAGGGCATTTCTGTCACATGTTCACCACTGTTCTCAATACCACCGCTATCTAGAGCGGAGTCCGGTCATGACCCGACCGGCTAAGTCACCTCATTAGAGGCATTACTCTCAATCAATATTCCATTTCCCTTATCCGGAATTCAATATCAGCACATTACCACCATGTGTGCGGCATGGTGTCCGATCATGACCCGATCGGCTAGGTCACCTCATTGGAGGCATTACTCCATTCTCACTAGTCAACAACTTCAAATATTTATTCCACACATATCATAACAGTTCCTGGGCACTCATGGCCACCATCATCACATTGTTTTCCCTTTTCAATATTCGTTTTACAAGTTGTGATCATAGACACATATATCAAAGATAATTCAAGTTGCAATCACAGGTAAGTAAGCACATAGCTAGCATGAATAATTCTTTGTTTCGATGTTGGCTTATAGCCCAAGTATTTCAACACATACTGTACTTTTTCATCATTCTCTAATTATCAAGATTGGTACATTACTCACATTAAGGCACATCCTTTGCGAATATGTATAGATATATTCAAATCAATTTATGCTTAATAACAATCAATACACTAACCAATTCAACTCTTACCATACTTTCGTAAATGACAACGGAGCTCAATTTCTAATAAAAA
>MU732245.1:49800-101584 GCA_026770625.1 Nicotiana glauca
TAGCTTGGTTCAAGCATATTGACAAACCCTAGAGGTGCAATGTGATATTAGGCCCCTTTTGAGAGCAATTTATATCATTTTGTACCCCTCTTTAATTCACCACCTCCCACTACTCTAAGTTTTGATATTCATGCAAGGAATCCATTGTTATACCCATGAATCACCTCACTAGTGACCCATTATATCTGAGAATAAAACAAATAAGAGTTGGGGTGATGAAGTCTTACCTCTTGAGATGAAGGTCTAGGGGTCTTCACTTGATTTTCTTCAAGGATTTAGCCATATCTTATGGAGTAATTTGATGGGGAGACTTTCCCTCTCTAAAAACCCTCTCTCTCCCTCTAGAAATGTTCAGAAAGATGCTTAAAATGAGCTATAACACCGGATATATCGATAGGGAGGTCGGGTTAAAAATTAGAAAATTGGAGCCCCGAGTCAAATATGCGATCGCATTTGCGATCACAGAGTAAACATGTGGTCCGCATAATAGACCGCAAAATGCTCCCCAGAAACTGGACACTCTGACTCAGTCTGCGGTAAGAATGCGGTTCGCATTCACGTTCTGCGGTCGCAAAGTGCACCGCAGAACTGACCCTCACAAAATTCAAAGGAAAATATGCGATGACTATGCGGACCGCATTTCGATTATGCGACCGCATTTTCGACCGCACAACTGACTTCAATTTTGACCAACATTCTGACTAACTCCGTGGCAGATATGTGGTCCACATACCTGATTTGCGGCCACATTCTGGACCGCATTTCTTGCATTTTTTTGGAAACTTATTCTTGACTTTTTAATGCATTATTCAATCCAAAAAGGTCCGCGCCGCGTCTCGCAAGCTCGCTGCGAGGTATATTTATGAATTGCTAATACATGTTCCTAACTTGGCACCACGGGATTCAGGTTTTTGAGTAGGGATTTCACGGGGCCTTACAGTGAGCTTGTTGCATTGAGCTCATTAGGCAGAACTTTTATCATATCGGCATGCACTTGGCATTGGCAGCATTTGCGGACATACCGGATTCAATCTGTCTCCATGGTTATCCAAAAGTAACCGACTCTAAGTGTTTTCTTGGTTAAGACAAAACCATTCATATGCGGGCCGCAGGTCCCACCATGTATCTCTTCAAGTAGTTTAGAAGCCTCTTTTGCATCGGCGCATCTTATCAACCCCAAATCAGGAGATCTTTTGTACAAGTTTCCTCTGCTGTGGAAAAAGTGATTGGACAATCTCCGAAGCGTACATTTTTTAGTGTAGTTTGCATGCTCTAGATATTCTCCCTTTGCCAAATACTCTTTGATGTCATGGAAACAAGGTTTTCCATCCGTTTCTTCCTCGCGGTGAGCACAATATACCGGTTGACTATAAATTCTCACTGGGATGGGATCGATGAAGTTCTTGTCCGTATGTTGTATCATAGATGACAAAGTGGCTAATGCATCAGTGAACTCATTCTGAATTCTGGGTACATGCCAAAACTCTATCTTTGTGAACCTCTTTCTCAATTCCTGTACATGGTGCTGATATGCCAATATCTTGGAATTCTTGGTGGCCCATTCTCCTTGTACCTGGTGCACAAGCAAATCTGAATCATCGATTACCAGCAGCTCCTGAATATTCATGTCGATTGACATGTTGAGTCCTAGTATGCATGCTTCTGCCATATTGTTGGTGCAGGGAAATCTGAGTTTAGCAGATGCCGGATAATGTTGACCCATTTCTGGTACCAAAACTGCTCCAGTGCCACTCTTTTGAAATTTGCAGCTCCGTCAAAGAACATCCTCCAACCGTCATATATTTTGGTAATGTTCCCTCCTACGAATGGCACCTCTTCATCAAGAAAATACATTTTCAAGGGTTTGTATTCTCCTCCCACGGGATTTTTAGCAAGATGGTCTGCCAATGCTTGTCCTTTGACCGCCTTTTGAGTTACGTAGATGATATCAAACTCACTCAATAGTATCTGCCACTTGGCTAACTTTCCAGTCAACATGGGTTTCTGAAATATGTACTTCAGAGGGTCCATCCTGGATATGAGGTATGTGGTATAGGCATAGAAGTAATGCCTCAACTTTTGGGCCGTCCAGGTCAGAGCACAACAAGTGCATTCCAGCAGAGAGTACCGTGCTTCTTAAAGTGTGAACTTATTACTCAAGTAGTATATGGCTTGCTACTTTCTCCCTGTCTTGTCATGTTGTCCCAAAACACATCTGAAGGCTCCATCCAATATAGATAGATAGAGTAGCAAAGGGCGTCTTAGCTTTAGCGGGACCAAGACTGGTGGTGTGGACAGGTACTCCTTGATTTTGTCAAAAGCTTTCTGACAATCCTCGGTTTCCAGCTTGTTTCAGATCTTTCCTCAGCATCTTGAAGATGGGTTCACATATGACTGTGGACTGTGCTATGAAGCGAATGATATAGTTGAGATGCCCTAGGAAGCTCATCACATCCTTTTTGCTCCTAGGTGGCGGTAGCTCCTGAATTGCCTTGACTTTAGACGGATCCAGCACGACCCCTTTGACGACTGACAATGAATCCCAGTAACTTTCCTATGGGAACCCCGAATTAACACTTTGTGGGGTTCAGTTTCAAGTTGTACCTCCTTAGCCTATCAAAGAACTTCCTCAAGTTTGCTATGTGATCTGCGGTCCTCTTGGATTTGATAATGACGTCGTCCACATACACCTCTATTTCTTTGTGTATCATATCATGGAAGATGGTTGTCATGGCTATCATGTAAGTAGCCCCGGCATTCTTTAAATCAAATGGCATCATCTTGTAGCAGTATACTCCCCATGGTGTAATAAAGTTATTTTCTCTGCATCTTCTTTATCCATCTAGATCTGGTGATAACTGTCACACCTCCTTTTTTACACACCCTGAGAGGGAGTGTATAAGGGAATTTTTCCAGTTAAAGTGATATTTTTTTAAATGGGATTATTTTATTTATCAGAGTCGCCACTTGGAATAAGTTATGGTATTCCAAGTCACCGATTTATTTTAAATCCCAAATCGAGGAAGTTGACTCTATTTACGGTCCGCGAATATAGAAATTCGGGTAAGAAATTCTGTTAACCCGGGAGAAGGTGTTAGGCATTCCCGAAACCCGTGGTTCTAGCACGAACGCTTTGATCATACTTGGCTTATTAAATGTCTAATTACTTATTTTAGAACCTATGTGCATTTAACTTTCACCGCTTTTTAATTAAGAAAATTATCTTGAAACGGATCACGCGTACGTGTACCCATTTGTTTGGCGCATCAAAAATTATGTCACGCGAATGTGTCCACAATTAATAATGCTTTATTATTATTAAAAAAAAGTTCGACCGAAATTGCGCGAACGCATACTCCGGTTTTGTTTTTAGAAATTGCAATCATGTCACGTGAACGTGTCCACAACCGCGATGGTATATTAAACGTGCCTAAAGCAAACTACGAATATTTGTTATTTTATATCTAAGTCATAATAAATTGATACGAGGGCCATGCGTGATTTAATTGTGGATGGAACACCTCGGACTATATTAATTAAGTTTAATTAGTAGCCTATGAAACCCATTTTATTATTATGAGAAGGTTTGATCGAAGTTGCGCGAACGCATACTCCGAATTGGTTCTAGAATCATAACTATGTTACGCGAACGTATACACAATCACGATAATAGATTAAAAGCGTGCCTCGAAGTATACTTAGCGGTGTTCATGAGTTATTTAACTGTTCAATTTTGGACAAAAGCATCAGAAATTGCAATGTTACATCTCCCATATTTTGGCACCTTATGCCAACTAAATTAACATGTGCCCCTATTAAAGAAAAAATAAAACAGATACTTAAAGTTCAAAGATGCCAAAATTAAAAAAAAATATCTGCCTTTCACCCTTTACTCACTTGAATTCCAATTATCACCTTAGCCATATAGCTAATGATATCATATGAATAGTTAATCACACTAAGATGAAGTCAATATACTAAGGTCCTTCAACCAATATTCAAACGCCAACAAACACGGAATGCTCAAAACATGAAATACAAAGTCTAATTCATGGCATATATGATAAAATAGTGATGTAATTAAGAGAATAACCTTAAGAAGGATCTGACTTTCAGAGTTTACAGCTGGGGGAATCCAAAAGCAAATAAGAACTCCAAATCGGACCTTGATGAACTAGAAAACTCATCGGACAAAACTTGGATGTCGACTAACCCAACGGCAACTTTAGCGATGATGTTTGGAGGTGGAAGACTGGTTTTTAGCACTTGTTTTCGGCTGATTTGCAGTAGTTCTGGAGCTAGATTTTAGTATAAACTTCAGCTCGTTTCATGGTTGTTTAGTGGCGGAATTTCAGCTGGGTTTGGGATAGTTTTTCAGGTCGTTTTTTAAGTTATTTTGGGGAGTGTTTTTCAGCTCGTTTTGGAGCTATTTTGGAGGTGATCTTGAGCAGATTTTGTGGCTGTTTTGGGTCAGTTTCAGAGTGTATTAGAGCTGGATTTTGGGGCTGCTCGCAGCTGGTCTTTTTCTGCATTTTAGGAGGGTGTTCGAGGTTGTTTCAGAGTCATTTTTGGACTGAGAAGAGGGCTGGTTTGGAGGTGGATATCCAGCTCGTTTTTGGGATGTTGTTTGAAGCTTTAGGGACTGATTTTCATGGTGGAACCAACTGATTTTTGAGGTATTTTCAGGTGGTTTTAATGGCTTAATTTGGGAGAAGGAAGGCAAGTTTCAGCCATGATGTTTTAGGAAGGAGATGACCCAGTCCCTTGTTCCTCTTCTCTCGTTGTTTTCTGGATCTATTTCTTTGTTTTCCATCCCATTCCCCTCCTCTGCTTTTTGTTCCCTTTTCGTTATTTTTTGTCCAAATCTCTCGTCCCCCGTATTTTTATTTTCCCATACCTCCTTTCCGTTCCCCTGTCTCTTTATCGTTCAAGATCTCCTTCTCGTTCTAGTCTCCCCCTCTATATCTGTGCGTGTGTGTTTTATGGAGAGATGTGAAGGGGAAGAGCATGTGGGTGGGGAACATGAGTGGGGGAGAGTGGGAGGAAGTGGAGAAAGTGGGAAATGAGTGGGAAAAAATGAGAATAAATTCAAATATGGTCAAAAATTAGCTGCTCACAGCTGCCCCTCTTTGCTTGGAAATATGAAACGTTTTCACGCAAAGATAAGGTGAGCCATGTGACTAATTTTTGAACAAATATTTTTTTTTTCAAAAGGGAAAATAAACAAAGGAAAGGGTGCAACTGAGTCTTGGTTTTGGATAGACTACATATCCCGGGTTGTAGGGAATTAGGTCGCATGTAGTTCAAGAATGAATGGGTGATGGAGTGAGTGAAGAGGATGAGAGAGTCGAGTGATATTCCGTCCGAGGATCCGGTCCATTGTTCCATTATTACATCAAAATAAAAAATAAAAAATAGACTAACTAAGCCTATCAGCTACGAGTTACAAGATTCCTATCTGTGAGTTTTCTGAAGCTTGATCTTAAGTCTTGGTTGGTTCTTCATGCGGACCCTGATCTGAATCTTGATGCTTGTTAGCCGCAGATGTTGGTTCAATCTTCTTCACCTTTTCAAACCAAGACGGGACATGCAGAGCTTGTGACCTCAGCCTTGTCTTGAGCAGCTCACATCTTTCATTAACTTCTGCATTTGGATTCACTTCTTGTCTTTCTTTTTGTTTTTTTTCTTTTTATTCTGGATTGTGACTAACTTCTGTTGATCATCTCGGACTGCTGACTCGCATTCTTGACGCGAGCTTCTTTTATTGCTGACCTGAATTGCATTCTGAATTGAATTCCCTTTTTTCCAGGTGGGCGCCTGATTGCTGAACTTGAGCCGTCTTTTCTTGTTACTTGACACTGTTTTCCGTTGCACCTTGAACCATTTTTCCTTGAAACTTGAACTGTCTTCCTTCGAAACTGCTTTCCTTTGAAACTTGAGTTATCTTCCTTCGAAATTGCTTTCCCTTGAAACTTGAGTTGTCTTCCTTCGAAACTGCTTTCCCTTGAAACTTGAGTTGTCTTCCCTTGTTCTCCAGGTGGGCGCCTGATTACGACAAAACAGACAAAACAAAAGAAATTTTTTGCCCCAGTTTGCACTAGGAAGATTTGTGAGTTGTTAGCAAAATTATAAACCACTTATACCATTAATGCAATGATGAGAGTAAACTAAAGAATAGACTAGGAAAACTATAAACTAATCTTGACTAAAATACAGACTGACCCTATTCTCCAGGCAGGCCCCCTAATTTCAGGAAAACTAAACATTGATAATCTTAAGAAAACTAAAAGATGACCCCTCTTTTTTTCAAATTCAGACTTCCCTTTTCTTTTTTTTTTAAAAATTATTATCCTAGGAGAAAATTCATCGGACTAGGTTTTGTATCTTAGGAGAAAGATTCATCAGACTAAGACATTTATCCTAGGAGAAAACTCATCATCCTAGGTCCTTTTATCGTAGGAGAAAATTCATCAGACTAAGATTTTGATCCTAGGAAAAAATTCATCAGACTAGGTCCATTTTTGTTATCTTAGGAGAAAGATTCATCAGACTAAGATTTCTATGGTATGAGAAAGTTCATCAGACTAGGTCTTCTATCTTAGGAGAAAAATTCATCAGACTAAGATTTTGATCCTAGGAGAAAGTTCATCATATTAGGTCACTTTTTTTTATCTTAGGAGAAAAATTCATCAGACTAAGATTTTTATCCTAGGAGAAAGTTCATCAGACTAGGTCCATTTTTTTCTATCTTAGGAGAATGATTCATCAGACTAAGATTTTTATCCTAGGAGAAAATTCATCAGACTAGGTCTTTTATCTTAGGAGAAATATTCATCAGACTAAAATTTTGATCCTAGGAGAAAGTTCATCAGACTAGTTCTCTTTATGGTATCTTAAGAGAAAGATTCATCGGACTAAGATTTCTATCCTAGGAGAAAATTCATCAGACTAGGTCTTCTATCTTAGGATAAAGATTCATCAGACTAAGATTTTGATCATAGGAGAAAGTTCATCAGACTAAGTTTTCTTATCTTAGGAGAAAGATTCATCAGACTAATATTTTGATCCTAGGAGAAAGTTCATCATACTAGGTTTTCTTATCTTAGGAGAAAGATTCATCAGACTAAGACGTTTATCCTAGGAGAAAATTCATCAGACTAGGTTCCTTATCTTTTTTTTTAATTTTAGGAGCAAGATTCATCAGACTATGATTTGGTTGGGAGGAAAATCCATCAGACTAGGACTTTTTATCTTAGGAGGCAAAATATGACGAGCAAATGGCAAAATTTATGCACAATATCAAGACAAATAAAGGTGAAGATTTGAGAAACTTCTCTTTGTCGGCTCTTCTTTTCTTTTCATTTGTTTTTTTCCTTCTTTTTTTCCTTTTTTTAACACTTTCCTTGCACTGCTTTGTTCCTGTTTCACATAAAGAAAAATTTGTCAGTTTTAAAAATGGTGGTTAGTTTGTGGCCTTGAGTCTTGGGCAACTTGGCTTCAGCTCAATCAGCTTGAGTTGGTTTCAAGAGACTTTTGCTCTGCATCAACCCTAATTGTTTAACACCCAGTAGCATTTGTATTTGTACTCAATCAGCCTTATCCCAACTGGAGATCTTTTCCTAGATAACCTTTACTGATACCTTGAATGACTTCCTTCTTTTTGAGCAATTTGTCTGTTAGAGAGAATCACCAGTTATCTTTGCTTGCGCCAAGTAGGTTGACAAGAGTCTTTTGGGGGAGCCTTTGCATGAATCCTCAAGGTATATTGATAGTAACAACTGAGTATGCTGGCCAAATTTACTTTGTGCGATTGAAAAACTGGTAGCAGATTTTGAAATCTTTTTTTGCTTGTTTTGACAAGGACTGACTCAAAGTGAAAGACACAAATGATGAGAAAAAACACGTATTAACAAGAAATGCCCCTGTCGGAAGAACGGAAGGAAGAGTTTTTTTTACATTTTTTTTCAATAACTAGCCTTAATGGTCATAACATGCATTTTGGACTCAATGGCCTGATCTATCAAACTTATCCAATCTTCCCTTTTTGCCATTCTTATGAGCTTTGAAGTCGAGCTTGTTCGTGCCAATTCTTTGCATCGGCTTCATGACTCACTTTCGACTAGTGGTGCCCTGAGGGGTTTTCACCAACAAGCCTCTCTCATTTATTTATCTCTTCTTACCATCGTCTTACAGTGCTCGTGAAGGTTTTCACTAGTAAGACTCTCTCATTTTCTTTTATTTTCTCTTTCTTTTGCTTTCTTGTGCGAGCCTCTTGAAAATGTTCTATGTCGAGTGACAATCGTTGCTCCTTGCATGCTTCTCTTGGAATTCTTAAAGGCATATCGGGAGGTCTTTATTTGGAAGGATTTTGGATAGGGTTGGAAAGAAAGGACGTCATGAAAGCTCAAAATAGACTAAAGATGACGGGGTTGTATACTCACAACTCTTGGAATCGACTCTTTCAAAAGTAAAATAAAATCTTTGCCCCAGTTTCAGATACTGGGGATTCTTTTTGGATTTTTTTTCTTTGAATTCTTATTTGGTTGGACCGAATCGTGAGGCTGCCTACGTATCCTTTTTAAGGAATCAGGTCGAACGTAGTTCAAACATCTGACCTAACTAATTTTTGTTTTCATCTTTCTTTTTTTTTCTTTTTTTCTCAAAACAAGTTGCCCCAGCTTCTATTTTCTGGGGGCATGGACCTTTGCTAGTTCTTTTCTTCTTCGTTTTTTTTTCACTTGAACTTTCTAAGAATTTCTCCAGTATGTACTCTTGGTACATGGACTTTCTTTTTTTTTTCATTTTTTTTTACTCTTGACTCTAAACTTGATTCCAAAAGAGGGTGGTCAAAGAAAATAATACAGGCTCAAAAGGGGCAGTGAAGGATATAAAGTGTTTGGATAGCAAAAAAAAGGGCCTCCTAGCCTCGAGAACGCCAATCATTATAGCCTTTCGCGATCACATCATTGATTAACATGTATGTCTTTTTGGGTCTTTTTTAGTGTAAAGTTGTATGAGCAATACTTTCCCTGTTGTGACCCTTGTCAATTTGGGTGACTTTTCTTGGATTTTGTCTCGATGTAGAAGATGCATTTTGCCACTAACTGATCCATTTCAGGTTTTCTGAAATACACCTTCTATTGAAAACACTTTCTACCTCTTAGTGCTAAAAAAACTTCAGCACATCCGATTATCCTTAAGCCCGATCTTCTCAAATGATTCAAAAGGTAGAGATCCTTAACTTCCATGAACATGACTGCTTTGGTTCCATGTAAACTTGGCTCATGCTCATTTTTCAATTTTTCATGTCTTCATTCATCTTCAAAAGTGTCTTTTTATCACTTGTCCAATTCAAGACTAAATAAGTTTTCTAAGATCTGGCCAAAAATTCCGCATACATGTCATGTCACTAGAACTAGCGTGAAAAGAACTATGTACAAAATGGACACAAAATGACTGACTGCTTTTTATTCAATAAAGGATAGTAGGGTCCGATCACAAAAGAAGAAGAAAGGACGACAAAATAAGCTGCCATGACTCCTCTTTGTCTAAAAAAGGAGTGACTTTTCAGTTGCTAAGCGACATCTAGCCACAGACTTGCACATTAGCATTACTATGGTATTTGACCATTTTTATTACTATGGATTCAACACTCAAATTCTGACTTTTGATCAAATTATTCCACATATTGGCTATCGGATTTCAGGATTGACAACATGGGAATTTCACAGTACTTATATCGCCAAAAAGACTTGGACAAATTCTCATGTCTCCCTATCATCGCAGATCATCCAGGCAGAGCATGTCCTGCTGTTCAAAACTGGTAGAAGTTGGCTCTATTTTTATCACCAACTTGTCTACTTGCCTTTTCTTGACCTTAGTTGGATCAACAACAGTGGTTCTTGTTCCTTTGGTTGAGAAGATGCTTTTATTTCCGAGGGATCTTGGATTGTTCTTGGTGACTCGCCATTGCAAACCAACAAACCGACCACCTTTAACTAACTTTTATTTCAAAAAAAAAAAGACAAGCATGCTAGAATAAACACTCTCTTTTTCTTTTTCCTTTTTCTTTTCTTTTTTTTTCTTTTTTTTGTCTTTTTCTTTTTATTACATTATTTGATCGAACCTGATGTGGGTTGCCTACGTATCATGTGGCAACATAAATCAGATCTTGCGTAGTTCAGGAAGATTAAGAATAAAGTAAATAAACTAACTCTTTTTTTTTTTTTTGGATTTTGGATTTTTTCGAAAGAAACACTTAAAAAGAAGAAGCAAAATATTTTTTGATTTCAATTTGTTTGTTTGTTTTTTTTAATTTTTTTTGAAAAGAAAGACTTATAAAGAAGAAAGAAGATATTTTTTTAACTTTGATTTTTTCCTTTTTTTTGGATTTTATTTTGAATTTTATTTTGAATTTATGAAAGAAGTGCTTCTAAAGAAAAGAGAAAATATTTTTGAATCTTGATTTTTCTTTCAATTTTCGAAAGAAGAATGAAAGTATTTTTGCATTTTTCTTGATTTTGAGAAGCAACTAAAAGAAAATATTTTTTGTATTTTAAAAAAAAGGGGTCTCAAAGAAAAACTTTTCTAAAGAAGGAAGTAAAAGATTTTTTTTGGATTTTTGAAAAATTGGGGGCCGGAACCGATGAGGTTTGCCTACGTATCTCACATTCAGTGAGAATCAAACCCGCATAGTTCGATCAGTTTTGACATAAAAACATGATATTTGACTCACTCTTTTGAAATGCATTTTCTTTTGTTTCTCTCTCTCTTTTTTTTCCAAAAATTCGGCAGAGTTTCGGGATATTTTCGAATATTAGGATTTTTAGAAATCGAGTAAATTCTCTATCCTACCTCACTCTTGGTTTTTCTCTTTATTTCCTCTTCCTAGCCGGTCAACAGACAAGCCGAAACAGATAAATATTCACATAGCACGTAGGATGCATCAGGATGGTCTTTATTTGGGTACACCTATCCTAGACGGACCCAACCCTTGTGTTGAGTCCCCAAGGTCAATTGCACGTGATGCAAAATATCGTTCCTACTAGGGATCCGACATGAGGTTGCGTTATTCTAAGTTTAAAACCTGGGGTTTGTGGTCTAGACTTGGGTTACCCGAGCGGACAACTGGGGTCGAGGAGGGGGCAACATACCGGGAGCACGAAAGTCTGCCCGGCCTTGTTGCTTGCCCATCCACGTCTTATTTGGGTATAATTTCTAAAGAAAAAGCTGGCCACGCGGACGTGTGCACCATTTTCATAAGACTCAGATGGGTGGCGTAAGAAGATATTTAAATACAGTTCAAGTAATATCAAAGTGGTAAATGACAATTAGCACATTAAGTCCATAAAATACAGTAATATCAACAATAAAGCCAAATAAAAATCACATTGACAAGATCGAATTCTTGAACCTTGAATCGAAGATTCTGGGTTCTTACTCCCACCGGAGTCGCCAGAGCTATCACACCTCTTTTTTTACACACCCTGAGAGGGAGTATATAAGGGAGTTTTTCCAGTTAAAGTGACATTTTTCGAAATGGTATTATTTTATTTATCAGAGTCGCCACTTGGAATAAGTTACGGTGTTCCAAGTCACCGATTTATTTTAAATCCCAAATCGAGGAAGTTGACTCAATTTACGGTCCGCGAACACAGAAATCGGGGTAAAAAATTTTGTTAACCCGGGAGAAGGTGTTAGGAATTCCCGAATTCCGTAGTTCTAGCACAGTTGCTTTGATCATACTTGGCTTATTAAATGTCTAATTACTTATTTTAGAACCTATGTGCATTTACCTTTCACCGCTTTTTAATTAAAAAAATTATCTTGAAACGGGTTACGCGTACGTGTACCCTTTTGTTTGGCGCGTTAAAAATCATGTCACGCGAATGTGTCCACAATTAATAACGCTTTATTATTATTAAAAAAAAGTTCGACTGAAATTGCGCGAACGCATACTCTGGTTTTGTTTTTAGAAATCGCAATCATGTCACATGAACGTGTCCACAACCGCGATGGTATATTAAACGTGCCTAAAGAAAACTACGAACATTTATTGTTTTATATCTAAATCATAAGAAATTGATACGAGGGCCATATGTGATTTAATTGTGGATGGCACACCTCAGACTATATTAACTAAGTTTAATTAGTAGCCTATGAAACCCATTTTATTATTATGAGAAGGTTTGATCGAAGTTGCGCGAACGCATACTCCGAATTGGTTCTAGAATCATAGCTATGTTACGCGAACGTATACACAATTACGATAATAGATTAAAAGCGTGCCTAGAAGTATACTAGCGGTGTTCATGAGTTATTTAACTGTTCAATTTTGGACAAAAGCATCAGAAATTGCAATGTTACATCTCCCATATTTTGGCACCTTATGCCAACTAAATTAACATGTGCCCCTGTCAAAGAAAAAATAAAACATATACTTAAAGTTCAAAGATGCCAAAATTAAAAAAAATATCTTCCTTTCACCCTTTATTCACTTGAATTCCAATTATCATCTTAGCCATATAGCTAATGATATTATATGAATAGTTAATCACACTAAGATGAAGTCAATACTAAGGTCCTTCAAGCAATATTCAAACGCCAACAAATACGGAATGTTCAAAACATAAAATACAAAGACTCATTCATGGCATATATGATAAAATAGTGATGTAATTAAGAGAAGTACCTTAAGAAGGATCTGGCTTTCAGAGTTTATAGCTGGGGGAATCCAAAAGCAAATAAGAACTCCAAATCGGACCTTGATGAACTAGAAACCTCATCGGACAAAACTTGGACCTCGACTAACCCAACTCGAACTCGGCAACTTTAGCGATGGTGTTTGGAGGTGGAAGACTGGTTATTAGGACTTGTTTTCAGCTGATTTGCAATAGTTCTGGAGCTGGATTTTAGTATAAACTTCAGCTCGTTTCATGGTTGTTTAGTGGCAGAATTTCGGCTGGGTTTGGGACAGTTTTTCAGGTCGTTTTTGAAGCTATTTTGGGGAGTGTTTTTCAGCTCGTTTTGGAGCTATTTTGGAGGTGATCTTGAGCAGATTTTGTGGCTGTTTTGGGTCAGTTTCAGAGTGTATTAGAGCTGGATTTTGGAGCTGCTCACAGCTGGTCTTTTGCTGCGTTTTAGGAGGGTGTTCGGGGCTGTTTCAGAGTCATTTTTGGACTGAGAAAAGGGCTGGTTTGGAGGTGGATTTCCAGCTCGTTTTAGGGCTGTTGTTTGAAGCTTTAGGGACTGGTTTTCATGGTGGAACCAACTGGTTTTTGAGGCATTTTCAGATGGTTTTAATGGCTGAATTTTGGAGAAGGAAGGCAAGTTTCAGCCATGGTATTTTTAGGAATGAGATGACTAGTCCCTTGTTCCTCTTCTCTCGTTGTTTTCTGGATCTATTTCTCTGTTTCCAGCCCATTCCCCTCCTCTGTTTTTTGTTCCTTTTTCGTTCTTTTTTTTTCAGATCCCTCGTCCCCCCGTATTTTTATTTCCCCAGACTTCCTTTTCGTTCCCCTGTCTCTTTTTCGTTCAAGATCTCCTTCTCGTTCTAGTCTCCCCCTCTGTATCTCTGCGTGTGTGTTTTATGGAGATATGTGAAGGGGAAGATCATGTGGATGGGGAACATGAGTGGGAGAGAGTGAGAGGAAGTGGAGAAAGTGAAAAAAGTGGGGAAAATGAGAAATGAGTGGGAAAAATGGAAATAAATTCAAATATGGTAAAAAATTAGCTGCTTACAATAACCCGCGAAGCAATCTACAAAGGATTGGAGTTCATGCCTGGCACAATTGTAATCAGGAGGTGTATAAAGTCGTCCTTGGGACTTGCTTTGTTTAAATCTCGATAGTCAACACATACTCTGACTTTCCCATCTTTCTTCGGCACTGGAGCGATGTTGGATAACCAGGTTGGGTACTCAATCACCCTGAGAATTTTGGCTTTGATCTGCTTAGTAACTTCCTCCTTGATTTTCAGGCTCATATCTGGTTTGAATTTTCTGAGTTTTTGCTTCACTGGCGGACACATGGGATTAGTAGGAAACTTGTGAGCCACTATAGATGTGCTTAAACCGGTCATGTCATCATACAACTATGTAAAAATGTCCTCATACTCCTCTAAGAAACAAATGTACTCTTCCTTCTCTATTGGTGATAAGTGAATGCTGATGCGAGTCTCCTTGACGGTCTCGGCGTCCCCCAAGTTTACTACTTCGGTTTCGTCCAGATTGGACTTAGGCTTTTTTTCAAAGTTTTCAACCTCCCTGACAACTTCCCCGGGTATCTTGTCTTTTTCATCTGAATCACTATCCTTAAATAAGGTGCCTCATTACATGTCACAGTCACTGATTCATTAGGAAAAGTAATAATAACACTGTAAAAAAAAAAGGAGTAGAAATTAATAGTGAATAATAAAGAGCAATGCATTTGATTAAAACTAAAAAACATCCAGACAAGTACGGCTCGATGAATCGAGCATTTATTCTTAAATAAGTAGGTCTTTAAAACAAAGTTACTAAAAATCTTAAATGCCTAGAATGGCTATAGAAATAAAATCTGCCAAGTTACCTAGGGACTCGGCGGGTCCGGGATGGTGTGGCGGTCTAGTTCCTGAGAACAACTCCCTTCTCCACAGTCTGAACAGTGAGGCCTTCTTCTTCCTCCTCCTCCTCAATTGTTTTACAATCCATGTCTTCGTTCTCCAAGAACAAATAGCCAGCCTTGGCTTACAGCCGGCTAGGTTAGTGAGAATTGCAAGTAACAGAAGAGAATAGAGAGCTTTTGAGAGTGTGAGAATATTGATGAACTAACGTTCTGTTTAGAAGTGAGAATAAAGGAGAGTATATATAGCAATTAAGAGCAAGGAGAATAAGTTAAAAGAGATCAATCATTCAACAAATTAAGGAAGCCACAGAATCAATTACACACAAATTAGCATAATTTTTCCTTAATTGAGGGTAATTACCCAACGGTAAAGATAGAATACATTTAAGGAAAGAAGAGTCGAGTGAAACTTAAGCATATAATGGGTAATTGGGGTAAATAACAAGGGTTTATTTAAGGAAACAATCAGTAAGAATCAGCAAGTACTGCAGACAATTCAAATAAGGCAAGAAACTATAGGTTTTAACGAAACAAATTGGTAAATCAAGAATCACTGATTTAAGGAGAAAAATATAGGCTTATCATGAATAGAGAGAATGAATATAGACACATAGAATCAATAAAGAAGTCGAACCAAGAACCTTAGTAGAGGCACATTACGATAAAAATCACTAGACATCAAATTAAGATAAAGAAAAATCACAGGAACCAAAGCATAGAATGAAGTTGGTGCACAAGTAACCCGGACAAACTCAGAATCCAAAGAAATGTTGAAGAATTGGGGTTTTAGCATAAACTAGCTAGGATTGAAGCAAACTCTACGAAATCGGTTAAAAACACGTAAGAATAGAGATTAAATACTCAAAATTAGCAAAATGTTTTGAAGAAAGAAATTTTCGGGAAATTCTAGTTTAGAAAAATGGAAAACCATTCGAAAATCAGAAGATTTTGTAAAACTCGTGTGAAATAGGTTTGATCCATCTCAGATCTTGTACAAATCTGAGAAGTTCAAAGGACGAAATTAGGGTTTCGAGAAAAAAACACAAAGATGAAGAAATAGGCTTAGAAATCCATATGTTTAAGTCAAAATAGGAAGATCTTGCTCGAAATTGAACCGGAACAGTCTGAAATAGGCAAGAAAGGGCCATAGGTGTAAGCGGCCTGACCCTGGTCCCTCGAGGACCTTAGAGATGGCGATACCAGCATATGAGAGGCCATTAGAGGTTTGATGGTGGTGAGAAACCACCATGAACGGCAGCAAATGAGTGACGATAATGGTGAATTAGGGTTAGGATTTGAGAGCATTTGAGAGAGGAGAAGAACAGATGATGGCGGGGTGGGGTGGTAAAATGATTAGGGTTTGGGGGTATAGGTTAGTTTAATTTGGGTAAGGGGAGAATTGGACCGTTGATCAAAATGATCAATGGCCAAGATCTAACAAGAACTGGGTCGGGTAGGCTTGTTAGAGGTTTGGGCCTAGGGTCTTTGGGCTGGTATGAGATTTAAAATTGGGCTATCTAATTAGCTAAATCTGAAAATAAGAAGGCCATTTATTAAATACCCATTTAATTGATAAAATAATTTTTATAATTAACTATTAGGTTATAAAAAATAATTTTCATGCTTGGAAGTATTTTAAAATAATTATTTTATATTTTAAAAATGTGAAAGGCTATTTTCTGGTAAAATAGTGTAATAATGCATGCATAGGCTATAATTGTAAAGTAATTGTAATTGCATCCTAAAAATATAATGTGGCTATTTGTGCAATAATTGAAACTTGGTACAAATAAAAATGATAAAATTAAGCCACAAAATTATTATAAAACTAGTTGTGATGCGATTAGTGATTGTTTTTTATAAAATAAATGTTGGGATAAATTAATTAAAATGTTTTAAAAATACAGAAATTGTATGAAAAATATTAATTTATGCCAAAGCATAGTTTTAAAAATATTATGGAAAAAATTCGGTATCAACAATATTCTAGTTCTCTCGTATCTTAACCATAGTTATAATATCTTAATGTAGGTTGAAGTGTTATGGGAAGTATATATTGAGTCGTGATTAAGCGACAAAGGCATGTTAAAGCTAATCTTTTTCTTTTGGCATGTTCCGAGTAAACAATACATAAATGAAATGTTATGTTATTCCATAAATTGTTGTACTCTTAGTAGTTACGGATGTACATGTTAATTATTCCTATAAAATATATTCCAAAGCATGTCAAAATATGATTCTTAAGTCCCTATTGAGGCATATAATGATGATGTTAATGTTCATAAGATAATCGGAGGGTGAACGACTATAAGTTACTCCGAAATAGGTTCTAATATCCTAAAAGTCTCTTTATAAATTTCATGTATACATGTAAACGAACAATGGAGTTATATACATATATACAACATCGTATGGCTATGGTATTCCTACCTTACCATTGAGCTATGGTCGGTCGATAGTCATATATCTACATCTGTAACGACCCGGTCGATTTTTTGAGTTCTAGCATGTCATTCGGCGTTTTGAGTCCTTGAGTAGCGTCACTTGATTTATTATGACTTGTACACGAGGTTGGAATCAATTTTTGGGAAGTTCGGAGTTGATTCGGAAGGAAAATTCTTAATTCAGAAGCTTTAAGTTAGAAGAGTTGACCAATGTTTGATTTTTGAGTAAACGACCTCAGAATAGGGATTTGAAGGTTCCAATAGGTTTGTATGATGATTTTAGACTTGGCATATATTCGGGTTGAGTATCGGGTGGTCTGGGAGCATTTCGGTGCTTGTTGTGGAAAGTTGGAATTTTGAAGCTTTTTAGAATTTCCTAAATTTGGTTTGAAGAGGACTTTGGCATTATCGATATCCATTTAGGATTACGAGCCATTAAATAGGTTCTTCTCTTGTTTTGTTGTACGCAAAATTTAGTGTCATTCCGAAATGTTTAAGTATGATTCTGACGCGTTCGTCGAAGTTTAAAGGTTTGAAAGTTAAAGAAGGATCTTGATCGTCGATTCATCATTTTGGATATTGTTTGGTGTGACTTGAGGCCTCGAGCATATTCGTGTCATATTTTGGGACTATTAGTGTTTTTGTACGGGGTCCCGGGGGCAGCGAGTGTAATTCGGGGTGGTTTTGGATCAAGTTTAGGCATTTTGATGTTGCTGGTTGCTGGTTGCTAGTGTTGGTGTTGTGCTTCGCGATCGCGAGTGGACTTACGCGATCGCGAAGAAGGAAATTGGTGGCTGACTTTATTGTGCTTCGTGAACGCAAAGAAAGAGTCGTGAACGCGAAGGAGGACTGGGGGTCAGGGGAGACATTACCCTACGCGAACGCGACAAGGTAGTTGTGAACGCAATAAGTTGTTGGGCTTGCAGTTTGCCCTTCGCGCATACGGGAAGACAACCGTGAATGCGAAGGAGGAGTTCTAGGCTTGGGAAGAGTTGTTCATCGCGAACGTCGTGCTGAACTGTTAGGCCTTCGCTAACGCGACCAGGGGAACGCAAACACGATGGAGGTCGGGCTTGGCTAGATTTGTTTTAAATCGGGAATTCGCTCATTTTCATCTCATTTTCTTCCATGTCAGATGACTTTGGGAAAAGTTTCGAGTTTCATTTCACCATCTGTTATGACGTAAGTGATTTCTACACATTGTGAGATAAATATACAAATTTAGGCTTGTAAATTCAAGAATTTAACTAGGAAATGTGGGATTTTAGAAGAAAACCTAGAATTTGATATTTTTGGACTTTGACCATGAAATTTGGAATAAATTATATATTTAAGTTCGTGGTGTTATGGGTAATGTTTGTCTTAGAAATTTTTTGGAATCTGGGCATATGGGCTCGAGTGGTCTGCTTGAGCCGAGGGTCTATCGGAAACGGCCTCTCTACCCCTTGGGGTAGGTGTAAGGTCCACGTACACTCTACCCTCTCAGACCCTACTTGTGGGATTTTACTGGGTTGTTATTGTTGTTGGGCATATGGGACCGAAGGTTGACTTTGTTGACCTTTTGAGCTGAGTTGGGAATTGTTATAAATTGATTAATTATGAGTGTTGGAGTATATTTTTATTGGGTTTCATGATTGTTTGACTAGTTTCGGATTGATGGGCATTGGCTTGAGGTTCTAGAGGCGTTGGAGTCGATTATGGAACTTCAAAGCGAGGTAAGTCTCCTACCTAACCTTGTGAGGGAGAATTTACCCTATAGGTATTATATTTAGTACATGATATATGTTGTGAGAGCTACGCACGTATGAGGTGACGAGCATCCGTACATATGCTAGGATTTCTTATTGTGTCCTGGTAGACTTAAATTCAGGCCATGCTTTTATTGTATTATTTGAGTTATTCTTTCCTGTTTAATTACTTTAATTCGCATTATGACCTGAGACTAGACTTGCGTAGAGTAATGGACTCGCTATTTTAAATATTTGATGAGCTACTTGATTAGCCGTAGAAATTGTACTTCTCTTACGGATTTCTCCCGCGTTGTGCACATTCATCGGAAAGTTTCTCTTGAATTCCATAACTCATACGTATATTCGTGAATGGGGTCATAGACCCGTAAAATCTTTATACTCTTATCAAATCGGGCTGTTTGCCTCGGCAGGATATTATAACACATTCTTATGGGATCAGACCGATTCACCTCGGCGGTATCATTTATCATATTCTTATGGGATCGGGTCATTTGCCTCGGCAGGATTATGTATCACACTTTTATGGGAACGGTCCATTCGCCTCGGCGGTTCTATGAAAACCCTTATGGGATCGGACCGCTCGCCTCAGCAGAATCATGCGAAATACCTGATAAGGAGTCCGTGTATTCATGAGTTTCCTAACTTGAGATGTGAATGTTGATTTGGTATTGACCATTACGTATTCCATTTGAAGAGGTATCGGATAATTGAGGACTTTGTGCTCATTGTCAGCTATAGACCGTATTATTTGCCTATATCTATACTCATTGTTTACTTACCATGTTTCATACTTTTATACTCCATCATATTTGAATTACTGGACCACTAGTAAGTATCAATATCGACCCCCCGTCACTACCTCTTTGGGGTTAGGCTAGATACTTATTGGGTCCGTGATGATTTATGTACTCATGCTGCACTTCTTCACTAAACGTATAGGATCTGACATGTTCATTTGATGGTCATTTGGGCGCGTAGGCATAGCTGCTGAGGGGATTTTATGGTGAGCTGCATTTCATGCTATGTTTCACAGCACACAAAGTCTCCATCATAATTATTTACTTTAGTCTATCTATCTTGTATTCCAGACAGATGTCGTATTGTTATCATACTTCCTAGTAGATACTCATTCACTTAGGACATCGGATTTTGGGATGTTCTAGAATTTGTTTATGGTTTGCTATACATTAACACACTTTTACTCTATATTTTATTTAAATTGCATGTATCTACGATTTTTAATGCATTGATTTCTCTATCTAATAAGATTCATGATTTTCAAAAATAATAAAATGAATAATTAAGTTGTTAGTTCACCGTTGGCTTGCCTAATGGCGATGTTGGGCGCCATTACGACCTATAGTGGTGTATGCGAGGAAATCGGGCGGCCAATTTTCCTCGACATAGTGCTTCGAAGAGAAAATCCTGAAGGCACGGGATCTCGGTTCGGTTCCCGCCTCGAGACCTAGCCGATGCGTTGCCCAGATCGAGTATCGGGTAAGACCCTGATGGGCGAAGATATTCCCCGAAGGATGTGACTGGGGCCCATGATACTTCTCCAAATGGCTTGACGCCAATTCTGCTACAAAAAAATACAGGATGTCACATCTCATTCTTTTATTATATTTAGACCCCCCTTTCTTTCTATAAAAGAAATGTCACCACCACCTTGTAAAATATCTCTGGTTGGCTTAACAAAGAAAGAAATAATATTCTCTCTCTTTCTTCCTCTAAATTCCTCTTTGGTTTTAAGTCATATTCACCAACAGCTTTTCTCTCGATTTATCTATTATATTTGGAGATCGTCTTCAGCATTTTATTGTTTATTAATCTGTTCTTCAAATATTTCACTCGAACTTGATCATACAAGGCCTTACTTGCTTAAATACTTATCTATTATCGCCTTCCCAACTACCCTCGACAAGATTACCCTCGATAGGCCCAAGGTAGGCTCGAAGTATGGCCCCGAGGTATCAATTGGCTTGTCCTAAGCCCGGAAACGCTCCTTATCAGTTTAATTATCATTTGGCCAGTTCGGTCTCTGTTATTTCACTTCACATTTAGCATTAATCACCCCTCTCAAACTAGCTCGGGAATAGATCACGTATTTTTAGAGTCCCATTTACAAATTTAATTGTTGTTACTATTTTCACGGTAAACAGTTTGGCGCCCACCGTGGGGCTAAAAATAATAGTGATTATTTTCTTACTAGTTTCGTCACTTGAACTCAAGATATCTTTCACACTTTTCTTGCCCGAGAACTCTTTGATTGCAGGTCAAAATGTCCGGCTCGATAAATAGGATTGAAAACAATGACCTCGAAGACCACGGGGAAAACGGCGTGGCCATTCCAACTGTCGGAACACCTCCACAGAATCCTGACGGCGTTCCCCGACCAATTCCAGCAGACGCAGATTCACAGGATGCTCAGCAAGTAGACAAAACGTCTCACACCGACAGGAGCATACGACACAACGACCAACTAGAAGCGCAAAAAACCCCAGCCCAAGAAGAACAAGAAGTTAGCCTTCACGTTATCTTTGAAATGTTGCAGTCACAGCAACTAGTAATCGCTCAACTACATAGCCACCCAAGAAACCCCAGTACAGTGGCGCCGGATACAGCTCCCCCCCGCAGAACGGGTACTCGAAAGGACGAGCAACAATGAGTCGGTGGCTGATCCCGATATCATAAGTTTACTTGAGGACCTCACCAAAAGGATCAAGTCGGGAGAGAAAATGATTACAGCCAATGATAAAAGGGTCAAAAACCTACAACTCTAGGGTCGATCAGATTTCTGGCGCCCCTCCGTTCCTTAAGGGTATAGATTCAAAGAAATTCATTCAAAGGACATTCCCCGAAGAAGCGGCACCGAAACCTATCCCGAAGAAGTTCAGAATGTCAAAAATCCCTAAATACAATGGCACATCCGACCCTAACGAACACGTCACCGCGTATACATGTGTAGTAAAAGGTAATGACATAAAGAGCGACTAGATTGAATCCGTATTATTGAAAAAGTTCGGAGAAAAGCTTTCAAAGGGGTCCATGATGTGGTACCATAACCTGGCCCCCAACTTCATAGACTCATTTGCCATGTTAGCGGACTCCTTTGTAAAAGAACACACCAGAGCCATTAAAGTAGCAACATGGAAGTCCGACATTTTCAAAATCAAGCAAAGAGAAAATGAGATGTTGTGGGAGTTCGTGTCTCTGTTCCAGATGGAACGAATGGAGTTACCACTAGTCTCCGACGATTGGGCGGTGCATGCCTTTACCCAAGGCCTGAATGAACAGAGCTCCATGGCTTTGAAACAACTGAAACAAAATCTGATCGAATACCCGGCCGTAACCTGGTCAGACATCCACAACTGGTACCAATCAAAGATCAGGGTAGAGGATGACCATCTGGGGGCCCCATCGGGCTCGGTGTACCCAAGCAGATTCCCGATAAAAGAGACGAAGCCAAGAAAAGAATGATATCAGTCGTACCTCAAAGACAGAAGGAATGCCCCAAGGTCAAATCTGCCCCGCAACGATAGAAAGATGGATCGAGGATAGGATCCTTGAGGGGTCATCAACAAAACCCGGTTTGACCGAAACATGGGACCAGTCAACACATCTCACTTATCAGAATACAATTTCAGCATCGACGTATCATACATCGTGTTCGCTATCAGCAAAATTTGAGATACAAAGTGGCCTAACCCAATACAATCGGATCCTTCACAAGGGAATTACAACTTGACGTGCGAATTCCACAATACACACCGCTACCGGACGGAGGACTACCATCAACTACGAGAAGAAGTAGCCCGACTGCTCAACAAAGGACACCTCCAGGAATTCCTTAGCGATCAGGCTAAAAATTAGTTTCGAGACAGGGAGGTAGCCAAGAAGAATGAGGTAAACGAACCTCAACACGTTATCCACATGATCATAGGCGGCGTTGATACCCCGCAAGAACCCATGATGAGTAAAACAAAAATATCTATCACAAAGGAGAAACGAACTCGAGGATACATCCCCGATGATGCCCTTACCTTCAGCGAAGAGGATACAGATGCTTTGTCTCAGCCCCCACAACGTCGCTCTGGTAATCTCCTTCCTTGTAAATTCTTTCCAGATAAAATGTGCACTCGTGGATCCAGGTAGCTCAGCCAATATTATCAGGTCAAGGGAAATAGAATATCTCGGTTTAACTGAACGAATCATACCTGCCACTCGAGTCCTCAACGGGTTCAACAAGGCGAGCGAAACAATGAAAGGGGAGATCATCATACCCGTAACCATGGCCGGAGTAACCCAACACACCAAGTTCCACGTTGTCACACCTCCTTTTTTTCACTACACCCCCGGAAGCGTATATAAGGGGATTTTTCCAATTAAGGGATAATCGAAATGGGATTCATTTATTAAGAGATTCAGAGTCGCCACTTGCGATATTTATGATGTCCCAAGTCACTGGTTCAAATACCGAATCGAGGAAAGGGTTGACTCTGTATTACAGTTCGCGAACCAGAAATCTAGGGTAAGGAATTCTGTTAATCTGGGAGAAGGTGTTAGGCATTCCCGAGTTCCGTGGTTCTAGCACGGTCGGTCAACTGCTATATTTGGCTTAATTATCTGACTTTTAAACAATTTGAATCTATGTGCAAATTTTTAGTTTTTAACCGCTTTTGATTAATTTTTAAAGAATGTTGAACGTCATTAAAAACATGTCTGTGGATCACGTCACATGAAATACAACCGCAATCCGGAACACATCTTATTCAATATTTTGGGATTTGGATTTGGGTCACATGAAATGCACACCCGAATTTAAGAAAGTAAAATTATTAAAGAACGCGCCTAAAGCAACTAGCGCATTGTTAACTTTGTGGGAGGCCATGAAAATTTGCTAAATGGCATGTCCCAAGTTCTAGATATTTTTATAGAAGTAATTAAAGAGGGACACGCAATTTGTGATTTTATTTGGCGCGGCGCACCTCACATTATTTTAGGGAAATTAATTGTCCAAACACGAATGGGCAATGATTTTACTATGGCTTAAAAAAATGACTGATGGCTCGAAATTAATGATTAGGCCTAACATGAGGCCCAACATCCTATCAACACGAAATTATTCCGAACGGCGAAAGCACCAATCTACGCCAGGCCCACACGAGAACCTGAACTGAAAAGAACCAGCTTAGATAACGAGAGAACTCCATTTCTGCGTTTTTTTTAATATCCAGAACATGGCGGCACAAATTTGTAGTCCAAATTGTTTTTCTAAGAAAAATCCAACAATTAATTGAAGATCCACCATTAAACCATTTTTTGATACTGTTGCATTATTGTCGAAGTTACATGTTAACGTTGATTGATTTAGATTAAAAGCCAAGCGAGATTAATATACAAGTCACTCTTTTGCAAAGGAATTTACACCTCAAAGCTTAAATAACTTGGCACATTTAAAGAGCGAAACCGTCGACCAAGCCTTAATATCGAATCCGGGCTGATGCAAAACTACACCAATTGACGTAAACAAGAATAACTTAAGCTGAATGAGACACAAGATGCAAAAATCAGAACCTCTTATATTTGAACCATTAAGATTTTTTGAAAAGAACCTTCAAGATAAACACAAATACCTAACAATCACTCAATCAAAATAGGATATAGAGTCCAGACCATAGTATAACTTAATACTAAAATATAACTAAATATGTTTGACCTTACTTCAGACTCAATTATGTAACCGCTACCCAAATCAACTTAAAATTACAGACAGATGCAGATTAGTGCTCCTCTTTCACTTTTAGCCATCCTCAAATGACACTTTACCAACAGCGGAAATAGAAACTTAATAACCTTAGCTTTCAAACACATGCTTATAGAATCAATCAAAATTGACTTTGAATTTCAAGCTAAAAGAGCCTGAACAATGTAAAGCAAATTGACCCCTGTACATTTGAAAACCACATCTGACAAATCCTAGTATTAACCAAGAGGCTATTACACAAAATCGTGAATGCTACTGACATCCATGCCTAATTTTAGTATCACAGATAGTTCATGCAGGGACTTATACCTAAGTTAGATTATATATAAAAAATAAAACTCCAAAAGGTTTTATTTTTCTCACTACCAAGCAGTAGATAAACTAGACTTATGATATGCAAACATTAACCTAGATAACATTTGTCTTTACACAGCTACTACATAGTATTGAGACATCAGAAAAGTAAAGAAAACTCTAAGTTGAATATAACTTGTATTCCTTCATGTTTCATTTGAATTACACAGTCTACATAGGCCAGAAATATACCTGGAAATCAAGAAGGAAGCACAGGAATAAGAGATCAGTAACAGCAGCAATAACAAAGATCCACAACAGGAAACAGCCAGTGAACCAGTTTTATACCAAATGATGCTCAGCCAGTCCACAAAATAGTTTCAAACGAGTAGTAATTCAACTAATTTCAATCCCAACTTAAAACAACTAAATTCGATCCATTTCACACTAAAATGAATCAGGAATGGCTTCGGCAAATTGAAAACTAAAAAAAATTCAGGGAAGGACTTCAATGGAACAGTAATTTCTCTCTATTATCCCTCTTGCAGTATATATATTTTTTTAGAATCTCTCCCAGATTGTATCTCTGTGTGTCTCTCTATTCTTTCCAGTATTTTTTTTAGAATTTCAGAGTTTTCCTCTATTCTTGTGTGTTTATCCATGTGTCCTCAGAGTGTATCTATCAATGTATTTTCTCTCTCTCTCAATGCCCTCTCCTTCTCTCTATTCATCTGTTATTTTTTTCCAGTATTTTCAAAATCTCTCATGTGTTCTGAGAATTTAGTGTGTTTATATTTCAGAATGTATACTAGAATGCTTATCACTCGATCTCTCAACTTCTCAATACTTTTTTTCCCTTCCCCATTTCAGTCTGGTTTCCAGCCTTTTAATAAGCATACCACTAGTGAATTTACCACTAACATTTAACTTTTCAATTTTTAATTGCCTACTTATCTTAGTGCTTATTAACTAATAGCTATTGTACCCCCTAGCAATTGTTAGCATTCTTAAAATCAGTAAGAGTACAGTTTCCATTACCTCCATTATTTCTGTATTATATTCTATCTAGGTTGACCCCTAAGCTTCTGCTAATTACCCCTTAAAACCACTGTTGATTACCCCTAAAATTATACCAAAACATGAGTCAAATTGACCCAAATTGATTTAGTGGGTCTGTACAGCCTGGGTATTGGGCTTCAAATTTTAATTGTCCAAATCCAATTCAGAGAGTAGGAGGAGAGCAAAGCATGTCGAATTTTAATCGGACCAAAGCTAAAAAGAAACAAACCATTTATCTAAACGAAACTAAAGAAGCTAATAACTAACATTAATCCTAAATTAAAAGAACCAAATAGAGATAATTCAAGTAACACAGAAGAAATAGATGAAAAATAGAAGAAGATATGAGAATGAATGGACTGGGAATACACACTGGACTTACATATATAACCAGGCGAAAGGAGATTTACCGGTTCAAGCTCGACCTCGTGACTGACGGTCTGATTGAATCACCAAATAAGGTCAATCACTTGTTCTTTGTCAAGAACAAGTGAAAGACCTTATTTGAGTGACAAAATCAGTCTCAAAACTCCCGGAGCCTCAGGTTTTGGACTTGGATTTTAGGACTCAAACTTCTGGATTTGAAATTCGAGTAGACCGGGTCATGTTCGAAGGAAACAGGTTAGGGCTTGTGTTAGAGGAAGGTGAGGGGATTATGGAGTGTTGATTTGGGACGATTTGGAGGTGGCGCCGCCACTGGAGAACTGTGGCGGCGCTAGGGTTAGTGGATTCAAATGAATATTCGAAGAGCAGGGCTGAGATTTGAGGGAAATGGTTTGGGTTTCGGAATAGGTAGGTGGAGAGGAATCAAAGGTGTATTTTTGGTGGCGATTGGTGGATGACCGCCGCCGTGGGCGATTTCCAGCGGGCGGTCAACGGCAGTGTTAGGGTTTGGTCTCTGATGTTAGAGATGAAAGGGAGGGGGGGTTCTGAGGGGTAAGGGGTTAATGGGGGTTAGGTATATTAAAATTAGGGAATTAATTAGAGCCGTTGGATGTTTGAAATCCAATGGCTGTGATTAATTCCTTAATAAAACGGGGTCATTTGAGGGGGAAGCTGGACCGGGTATAAGGCGAGTCGGGTTCGGGTAATGGGTAAGGCTATGGACCGTTAGATCAAATGAGATCGACGGTCCCGATCCCAACTTATCCAAATGACGTCGTTTGGCTTAAGCTTGAGACCGGACTGGTTTGGGGCGTTGGGTGGACGGGTCGGGCTAGGTATTGGGTGAGGGATTTTGACCGTTGGATCGAATTGATCCAACGACTTGGATCAATTGACACCAAACGACGTCGTTTGATGGGTCATGGAGGCGGACTGGGTAGGGGACGGTACTGGGCTGGTTTTGGGCGAAATTATTTGGGCCTGGGCAAACATTACCCAGGCAGCCCAATCCTGGTTTCTTCTTCCTTTTTTTTCAATTTTTTCCAACTTCTTTTAATTTAAAACTAAAAAATAATATAAACCTAAATTAACTCTAAATCCAAATTATCCTAAAACATTAGTTAACTATAAATAATAATTATCACACACAATCAAATATCAAATTAAAAGAAAAATTACAGAGTTTAACATTAAAACACTAAAAATGCAAAAATACGCTATTTTTTGTGAATTTTTTCCTTTTTTTTTAAAACAACAACTTACTTAATTAATCCTAAATGCAAATGCAACATATTTTTGTATTTTTCATTAATTTAACAAATAAACATGCACAGACAAATGCAAACAATAACAGAAAATACCACAAAAATCCACAAAATTGCAAACAACGCAAAAAATTATTTTATTTTGATTTTTTTTTCTTTTTCTTTTTGGGAGTAATTCTCATAGGGCAAAAATCACGTGCTCACAGCTGCCCCTCTTTGCTCGTAAACACGAAGAGTTTTCGTGCAAAGACAAAGTGAGCGGATACGAGTGATTTTTGCCCGTTTGAATACTCCATGTGAAGCATTTTTGAAAGATTTGACCGAACCTCTGCTTCACAGGTTTCCTACATATCCTTGGCTAAAAAGGAATCAGGTCATGTAGTTCGGGAACTTTTGGTAACTGGGACTACCATGAAGTTGTGGTTACTGTTGTTGTTGCTGCTGCTACTTGCTGACCCCTTATTACACCATGCTAAAAGAAAAATAAAGAAGCTAGGCTAAGCTATAGTCTATGAATTACAAAGACTTATTCTCAAACTTGTTAAGCGACCGTTGTTGCCTTGTCGCCTTGTATTTCCTTACAACAATTCTTTTGTTGCTTTCTTGCGCCGACTTCTTGACTTGAACTGTATTTCTCCACTCTCCAGGCGAGTACTTTATTGCTGATCCTTTGAACGTCTTCTCTTGATTATCGTTGTCTTCCTCTGTTCTTCAGGCGGGCTCCTGACTTCAAAACTTGAATGTATTCCTCTGTTCTCCAGGCGGGCTCCTGACTTCAAAACTTGAATGTATTCCTCTGTTCTCCAGGCGGGCTCCTGACTTCAACAACTTGAAAGATACGCCTATGTTCTCCGGGCGGGCTCCTGACTGCAACAAAATGGACAAAACAAAGAAACTTTTCTTCCCAAGTTTGGTGACTGGGCATCATATTACCGGATATTAATAAAAATTTGAAAGCTGAAAATTTGAATTGTACTCCCTCTGTTCTTCAGGGGGGGTCCTGACTGTCTAGTGCGTGCCTCTCCTTACGGTGGGTTTCTCCGACATAAACGACATTGCCTGCCCTTGTTTCAATCAAAGAAAAATATTGTCCGTTTAAAATGTGTTGATTAGTTTTGATATTCTTGCTGGGGATGGTTTTCCCCTTTCTCCTTTCCATACTCCATTTTGTCTGACTGCTTTAAACCTGGTCGAGAATTTCCGACCTTCCGACTACTTCCTTATCCACAAATTTTCCAGCTGTTGCTTTCCACTTCTTGCTTTCTTATCTGAAACTTTCCAACTGCTTCCTGCCCCTTTTTGTTATCTTAGGAGAAAGATTCATCAGACTAAGATTTCAATCCTAGGAGAAAATTGATCAGACTAGGTCCCTTTTTTGTATCTTAGGAGAAAGATTCATCAGACTAAGATTTCAATCCTAGGAGAAAATTCATCACACTACGTCTTTTTTTTTTATTTTATCTTAGGAGAAAGATTCATCAGACTAAGATTTCGATTGGGAGGAAAATCCATCAGACTAGGACTTTTATCCTAGGAGGAAAAATATGGAGATCAATGGCAAGATTTTATGCACAATAGCTAGACAAATAAAGGCAAAGATTTGAGAAACTTCCCTTTGTCGGTTTTTTTTTTTTTGGAACAACTTTCCTTGCACTGCTTTGTTCCTGTTGCAAACAAAGAAAGATTTGTCAGTTTTGAAAGTGGTGGTCGATTGTGACACTCTTGCTGGGGATGATTTCCTCCTTTCCACGCTCTGATTCGCCCGGCTGCCTTGAACTTTGAGGGTGATTTCTCCTTCACTTCCCATGATAACTGATTTCCATTCGAAGACCTTGCATGTTTATTGATCAACCACTTTCTCTGTCATCCGTATCACTGAAATACCTTTTCTCCGTTCAGACTCATATCCTATATTTGTTGTATTGCTCCTGAACCGGTATCTACCCGACCTTTGTGTCTCACATGAATCCTGAATCATGTCTATTGCCTCCATTCTGTGTATATGTTGTTCTTTCTTGACTTATCCGCTGGCCTTGGCCTTGAGGTCTGTTGCTCCTTCACCTGTCATGATAACCTTGATTTTTGCTTGGTAGGTCTTGCTCGTTACTGGTTTAACACTTTCTCTGTCAACCTCATCACAAAGAATACCTTTGACCCGTTCACCCAATCCCTTCATCTGTTGCATTGTTCATGAATCGATATACCAAGCCTTTGTATTTCACAAGGATCCCCAAAACATGTTGATTATTACTAGCTCAGTGTTTTTTGTTGTTTTTCCTCACTTGTGACACTTTGATGTACTAGCCAGACCCCGTTTTGTGCAATTGGAAAGCTGGTAGCAGATTTTGAAGGCATTTCTCACTTGTTATGACTAAACATACTCAGGAGGAGGAAGTAAACAAAACAAAAGGACCAGAGTGAAGGACAAAGGAAAGAGATGATTCCTAACGACAAAACTACGAAGAAGAAACCTATCAGATGTGGATACCAACTCTAATGACCATGACATGCACCTGTAGATATTCTGTCAAGCGAATCTGATGTTCAGCTTTTGTTGTACCTTTTCGCCGTGAAACTGGACTTCCATGCTCCGCATATCCAATCTGATTTATAGTTCTTACTCGACTTGTACTACTTGAAGGGTTTTCACTATCAAGCCTCTCTCATTTTGGTCTTTCTCTTAACTTACAGTCGCCTCAAGGTGCCAGTGAAGGCTTTCACCAATGAGACTCTCTCATTTTTTTTTCTTTCAACTTTCATCGCCTTACGGTTCCTGTGAGGGTTTTCACCAATAAGACTCTCTCATTTTCATTTTCATTTTCCTCATTTGGACCGGAGTGTTGCCCCTGATATGATTCACCTCTAATTTCTCACCTTGGCATATCTTGAAGACTGATCGGAAGGTCTTTCTTTGGATCGTAATGTGGGCTTTTGGATGGGGTTAGAAAGAAAGGGTATCGAAAAGGCTCAAAACAATTCAGACGGGTTCAAAATTACAACTTTCGGAATCAGATTTCTCATAATAACCACAACTTCTGCCCCAGTTTCTTGCTTGGGGTCTTTTGATTTTTGTTTCACTATAACCGAGCCGTGAGGCTGCCTACGTATCCTTAAAGAAATCAGGTCAAACGTAGTTCACACTGATTTCCTTGTTGTTATAGTTTTTCTTTTCAGTTATTATTATTTTTCTTTTGTGCTTTTTTTCTTTTTCTTTTTCTTTTTTTCTTTTTGTTGTTTTGTTGTTGTTCTTCTTCTTTTTCCATTCTTTTTCTTTACTTAGCTTTCACGCTTGTGTTTCTAATCTTGGCTACTGATTCCGAAAGAGGGGTGTGAAAGAAAGCAAATAAGGCTCAAAAGGGGTAATGAAGGATAGAGTGTTTAGATAGCAGAACAAAATGCCTTCGTCATTCCAATCTTCAAAACATGCCAAGCATAAAAACATGATTAAACAAACATTTGTAACATATCTTGATTGTGCTAGACTTGATAGCTGTATCCACATATTTTCTTTCTTCATCTGTTAAATTCAAAGCACCATTTGGCAACACTCTCACTCTCATTATCACGAACGACCCTTGCCAATTTGGGCAAACTTGTCTTTAATTTTAAACTGATACGGCATGAAACATAAGGTTTCTTTATGTTCTATCTACCCCAGTTTCACATGGTTCGGGCTTCAAATGATCTCAATCTATTCTTATTTCCCTTAAGTGCCCCGATCATCTTCCAATTGCTTCATGATTGAACTAATCTTTAAGATTAGGCCTAGAATTATGCGTGCACGTCATGTCACTAGAGTCGACAGGAAAAGAACTATAAAGAGGAAAGAACTAAACAAAAAGAAAATGACTAAAAATAACAGAAAATAGAGAATTGCTTTAGACAGACGGGGAAAGAGTTTGTACAACAAAACGAGCAGAATAAACTGGGGTACAACCCTTAGAACAAACCTAGACAGCACTAAATGAGATATTACGACCAAAGGAACTGGACAAAATCAAAAGATAGAAGGGTTTGATTTACAAACAACATCTAGATTACAACCCTGAAATAACCTGGACAACAGAAATGACAACAAAAATAAACCACCAAAACTCCTCTCTGGTTGGCCAAGAGATGGAGCGTCTTTCCGATTACCAAGCACGACATCTTAGCCATTGACTTATGCATCAACAATATTAGGACCTTCACAAGTCTTCATCCCATTGTTCTCAACAAATTACTTTTGGGTTCCCCATGCGTGCTCGTTCTTAAGATCAACCTCTGATAGCGCTGAAAGCTTAGAAGCATGTGGACCTCTAAGGCTCCTATAAGAGTTCTCACATTTCTTTTCAAAATAAACCATACCCACTGTATGTGTCTCATTATGCACATGAGATGGACTTTGGCTGGTATCTGTTGCATCTGGATTTTGCACGACAATGTCACCTGCATCAATATGCTTCTGAATCGCATTCTTCAGATTCCAACACTTCTCTATGTCATGTCCCGGGGCATTCGAGCAATATGCGCACCTTTGAAAAATCGAACTTCTTTGGAAGAGGATTGGGATTTCTCATCTAGATCGGCTTCAACATGTCCAATTTCCTTAGCCTTTGAAACAGACTGGCATGTGACTCTCACAATGGAGTGTAGGCTTTCTTCTTCCGTAACCTCTTATTCTTAGATGCTTGATTGGGCCTGAAACCCGATCCAGGGGGTTTGCGGTAGGCTGGAGTTGATACCGGCTTTTCTTTGCTCCATTTCCCTTTATATCCCCCTTTATTTGACTTCTTTTCTTTTTCCTTTTTTTTCTTCTTTTATATACACTCTTTTTAGTTGTGGTCAAATCTATGGAGATTGCCTACGTATCATGATCCCGCATGAATCAGACCGTGCGTAGTTCTGGCAAACAAACTATTTTTGAAAACAAGACTTTTTTTTCTTCTTATTCAATGGCAAATAAAACAAACTATTTTGAAAATAAAAACTCTTTTTTTTTTCAAAAATCCGGCAGAGTTTCGGCACTATTTGGACATTGGTATTTTCAAAACAGGTGATTAACTCCCTTAACCCTCTGCACTGTTATTTCTCTCTTCATTATTTTTCTTGTTTTTTTTTCAATTTTTTTCCCAATATTCAAAAGTCGGTCAGCATGCAAGTCCGAAGCAAATAAATGCACAAGTAGCAAGTAAGATGCATCAAGATGGTCTTTTTCATTTCAGGTACACCTGTCCTAGACAGACCCAACCCCTGTGTTGAGTCCCCAAAGTCAAATGCATGTGATACAAACAAACGTACCTACTAGGGATCCGGCATGAGGTTTTGTTATTCTATGTTTAAAACTTGGGTTTATTTGTTCTAGACCTGGCTTACCCGAGCGGACAACTCGAGTCGAGGAGGGGGCTACGTACCGGGGACCCGAAAGATCATCCGGCTTAGTAACTTGTCCGAGCCTCTTTCTTATTTCAAGGTATGACACTAATAGAATAGGGAGTCTCGACTAGCGAGCACATCCCCGAAGATAAGAAGAGAAGGATTTCGTAAAAGTTTATATGTACAATTCAAATAATATCAAAGCGGTAAAAGCATCATTTTTGCACATTAAGCCCAACATGTGAAAATATCAGATAATAAACAACGCTAAATACAACAATTATTCTAAGCTCGAATTCTTGAACCCTGAACCAAGAGTTCTGGGTTCACGTCCCCAGCAGAGTCGTCAGAACTGTCACACCTCTTTTTTTCACTATACCCCCGGAAGGGTATATAAGGGGATTTTTCCAATTAAGGGACAATCGAAATGGGATTCGTTTATTAAGAGATTCAGAGCCGCCACTTGGGATATTTATGGTGTCCCAAGTCACCGGTTCAAATCCCGAATCGAGGAAAGGGATGACTCTGTATTACAGTTCGCGAACCAGAAATCCGGGTAAGGAATTATGTTAACCCGGGAGAAGGTGTTAGGCATTCCCGACTTCTTTGGTTCTAGCGTGGTCGCTCAACTGTTATATTTGGCTTAATTATCTGACTTTTAAACAATTTGAATCTATGTGCAATTTTTTTAGTTTTTAACCGCTTTTGATTAATTTTTAAAGAATGTTGAACGTCGTTTAAAACATGTATTTGGATCGCGTCACATGAAATGCACCCGCAATCCGGAACGCATCTTATTCAATATTTTGGGATTTGGATTTTGGTCACATGAAATGCACACCCGAATTTAGGAAAGTAAAATTATTAAAGAGCGCGCCTAAAGCAACTAGCGCATTGTTAACATTGCGGGAGGCCGTGGAAATTTGCTAAATGGCATGTCCCAAGTTCTAGATATTTTTATAGAAGTAATTAAACAGGGCCACGCAATTTATGATTTTATTTAGTGCGGCGCACCTCACATTATTTTAAGGAAATTAATTGTCCAAACACCAATGGGCAATGATTTTACTATGGCTTAAAAAAAATGACTGATGGCTTGAAATTGATGATTAGGCCTAAAACGAGGCCCAACAGCCTATCAATGCGAAATTATTCCGAACGGCGAAAGCACCAATCTACGCCAGGCCCACGCGAGAAACTGAACTGAAAAGAACCAGCTTAGATAACGAGAGAACTCCATTTCTGCGTTTTTTTTAAGATCCAGAACATGGGAGCACAAATTTGTAGTCCAAATTGTTTTTCTAAGAAAAATCCAACAATTAATTGAAGATCCACCATTAAATCATTTTTTGATACTACTGCATTATTTTCCAAGTTACATGTTAACATTGATTGATTTAGATTAAAAGCCAAGCGAGATTAATATGTAAGTCACTCTTTTGCAAAGGAATTTACACCTCAAAGCTTAAATAACTTGGCACATTTAAAGAGCGAAACTGTCGACCCAGCCTTAATATCAAATCAGGGCTGATGCAAAACTACACCAATTGACATAAACAAGAATAACTTAAGCTGATTGAGACACAAGATGCAAAAATCAGAACCTCTTATATCTGAACCATTAACATTTTTTGAAAAGAACCTTCGAGATAAACACAAATACCTAACAATCACTCAATCAAAATAGGATATAGAGTCCAGACATTATTAAAACTTAATACTAAAATATAACTAAATATGTTTGACCTTACTGCAGACTCAATTATGTAATCGCTATCCAAATCAACTTAAAATTATAGACAGATGCAGATTAGTGCTCCTCTTTCACTTTTAGCCATCCTCAAATGATACTTTACCAACAGCGGAAATAGAAACTTAATAACCTTAGCTTTCAAACACATGCTTATAGAATCAATAAAAATTGACTTTGAATTTCAAGCTTAAAGAGCCTGAACTATGTAAAGCAAATTGACACCTGTACATTTGAAAACCACATCTGACAAATCCTAGTATTACCCAAGAGGCTATTACACAAAATCATGAATGCTACTGACATCCATGCCTAATTTTAGTATCACAGATAGTTCATGCAAGGACTTCTACCTAAGTTAGATTATATATACAACATACAACTCCAAAAGGTTTTATTTTTCTCACTACCAAGCAGTAGATAAACTAGACTTATGATATGCAAACATTAACCTAGATAACACTTGTCTTTACACAGCTACTGCATAGTATTGAGACATTAGAAAAGTAAAGAAAACTCTAAGTTGAATATAGCTTGTATTCCTTCATGTTTCATTTGAATTACATAGTCTACATAGGCCAAAAATATACCTGGAAATCAAGAAGGAAGCACAGGAATAGGAGATCAGTAACAGCAGCAGTAACAAAGATCCACAACAAGAAACAGCCAGTGAACCAGTTTTATACCAAATGATGCTCAGCCAATCCACAAAATAGTTTCAAACGAGTAGTAATTCAACTGATTTCAATCCCAACTTAAAACAACTAAATTCAATCCATTTCACACTAAAATGAATCAGGAATGGCTTCGGCAAATTGAAAACTAAAAAAAATTCAGGGAAGGACTTAAATGGAACAGTAATTTCTCTCTATTCTCCCTCTTGCAGTATATATATTTTTTTTAGAATCTCTCCCAGATTGTATCTCTGTGTGTCTCTCTATTCTTTCCAGTGTTTTTTTAGAATTGTAGAGTTTTCCTCTATTCTTGTGTGTTTATCCGTGTGTCCTCAGAGTGTATCTATCAATGTATTTTCTCTCTCTCTCTCTCTCTCTCTCAATGCCCTCTCCTTCTCTCTATTAATCTGTTATTTTTTTCCAGTATTTTTAGAATCTCTCATGTGTTATGTGAATTCAGTGTGTGTATATTTTAGAATGTATACTAGAATGCTTATCACTCGATCTCTCAACTTCTCAATGCTTTTTTTCCCTTCCCCATTTTAGTCTGGTTTCTAGCCTTTTAATAGGCATACCACTAGTGCATTTACCACTAACATTTAACTTTCCAATTTTTAATTGCCCACTTATCTTAGTGCTTATTAACTAATAGCTATTGTACCCCCTAGCAATTGTTAGCATCCTTAAAATCAGCAAGAGTGCAGTTTCCATTACCTCCATTATTTCTGTATTATATTCTATCTAGGTTGACCCCTAAGCTTCTGCTAATTACCCCTTAAAACCCCTGTTGATTACCCCTGAAAACAGACCAAAACATGGGTCAAATTGACCCCAAATTGATTTAGTGGGTCTGTAGAGCCTGGGTATTGGGCTTCAAATTTCAATTGTCCAAATCCAATTCAGAGAGTAAAAGAAGAGCAAAGCATGTCGAATTTTAATCGGACCAAAGCCAAAAAAGAAACAAACAAATTATCTAAATGAAACTAAAGAAGCTAATAACTAACATTAATCCTAAATTAAAAGAACCAAATAGAGATAATTCAAGTAACACAGAAGAAATAGATGAAAAATAGAAGAAGATATGAGAATGAATAGACTGGGAATACACACTGGACTTACATATTAAACCATGCGAAAGGAGATTTTCCAGTTCAAGCTCGACCTCGTGACTGACCTTCTGATTGAATCACCAAATAAGGTCAATCACTTGTTCTTTGTCAAGAACAAGTGAAAGACCTTATTTGAGTGACAAAACCAGTCTCAAAACTCCCGGAGCCTCAGGTTTTGGACTTGGCTTTTAGGACTCAAACTTCTGGATTTGAAATTCGAGTAGACTGGGCCATGTTCGAAGGAAACAGGTTAGGGCTTGTGGTAGAGGAAGGTGAGGGGATTATGGGGTGTTGATTTGGGACGGTTTGGAGGTGGCGCCGCCACCAGAGAATTGTGGCGGCGCTAGGGTTCGTGGATTCAAATGAATATTCGAAGAGCAGGGCTGAGATTCGAGGGAAATGGTATGGGGTTTCGGAATGGGTAGGTGGAGAGGAATTAGGGGTGTATTTTTTGTGGCGATTGGTGGTTGACCGCTGCCGTGGGCGATTTCCGACGGGCGGTCAGCGGCGGTGTGATGATTTGGTCTCTGATGTTAGAGACGAAAGGGGGGGGGTTCTGAGGGGTAAGGGGCTAATGGGGGTTAGGTATATTAAAATTAGAGAATTAATTAGAGCCGTTGGATGTGATTAATTCCTTAATTAAACAGGTTCGTTTTGAGGGGGAAGCTGGACCGGATATAAGGCGAGTCGGGTTGGGGTAATGGGTAAGGCTATGGACCGTTAGATCAAATGAGATCGACGGTCCCGATCCCAGCTTATCCAAACGATGTTGTTTGGCTTAAGATGGAGACCGGAATGGTTCGTGGTGTTGGGTGAACGGGTCGGGCTAGGTATTGGGTGAGGGATTTTGACCGTTGGATCGAATTGATCCAATGGCTTGGATCAATTGACACCAAACGACGTCGTTTGAGGGGTCATGGAGGCGAACCGGGTAGGGGATGGTACTGGGCTGGTTTTGGGCGAAATTATTTGGGCCTGGGCAAACATTACCCAGGCAGCCCAACCCTGGTTTCTTCTTCCTTTTTTTTTTCAATTTTTTCCAACTTCTTTTAATTTAAAACTAAAAAATAATATAAACCTAAATTAACTCTAAATCCAAATTATCCTAAAACATTAGTTAACTATAAATAATAATTATCACACACAATCAAATACCAAATTAAAAGAAAAATTACAGAGTTTAACATTAAAACACTAAAAATGCAAAAATATGCTATTTTTGTGAATTTTTTCCTTTTTTTTGTAAAACAACAACTTACTTAATTAATCTTTAATGTAAAATTAAATCCTAAATGCAAATGCAACATATTTTTGTATTTTTTATTAGTTTAACAAATAAACATGCACAGACAAATGCAAACAATAACAGAAAATACCACAAAAATCCACAAATTTGCAAAAAAAGCAAAAAATTATTTTATTTTGATTTTTTTTCTTTTTGGGAGTAATTCTCATAGGGCAAAAATCACGTGCTCACACTCGCCATCGAAGGGGACATGAGGTACAACGCCTTATTCGGATGACCACGGATACATTGCATGAGAGCAGCACCGTTCACTCTCCACCAAATGATAAAATTCCCGACAAGAGATGGGGTCAAAACCATCTATGGAGAGCAGCACGCGGCAAGAGAAATATTTGCAATACACGATGCACTCTCGGTCCCCTTGCCTATGCCCCCGAATAAGCCAATGGGTGAATCAAGGCTCAACCCCGGGCAAGTCTGAAAAAACGCGAAGATAAACTTGCATCGCGTGCTCGACCACGGATGATCAAAAGCAAGTCAGCACCCATGAGCATCCCGCCTCAAGGTACCCCTATTTCTTTTATTTTATTATCAAAATAAAAATTAACCCTCATGCAAGCACTACTCGAAAGCCTAGGGGACTCCTAAGAAAGGCACGACCGACTTGGCGGGAAATATCGAGACACTACCACTGTCTAAAGGCCTCGAGACACCCCGATAAAGGCACGCCCGTTGCACTCTTTTCCTTAGACCGAGTTTTTTATCCCCAAAAGAAGAAGAGCTTTTACCGACAAGGTTTTAACGAGGCAACGCCCGCAAAGCCACCAGGAGATAAAACTCCATCCAAATCGCTCGAAGCCATATTTATGACCAAACTCCAAAGCAGCCTGGGAGCATCCTTCCTAAAATCCACCGGACTCAAAGGAGCGCTGAATAAAGATCTATGCGGGGAAATGATGTATCAGGCCAAAACGGCCAAAATAGCCAAATCTCGTTAAAGACGAGAACATGTATTATTATATCAGGCAATCAAAAAACACCCCCGTTCTTTTAGAGAAAAGAATGGCTCCTAAACAAGAACGAAGCAACGTGAGAATCAGCAAAACAGCCTGAATTGGCCTAAAAGCCGGTCGAGTCGACTCAACAAACGCATATATTGCATCAATGCATCAAGAGCATATCTCCAAAACGCCTTGCTTAGCAAAAAGAAACAAATCACAGCACGCTCCCGATGGGGACATCTCCACGAAATACGTCCTGAGATACTCGGAGACTTAGGAAGTCCGACATCCGAACGACCCTAGGGTCGGAACTCCGGGCTCACCAAGCCTTCAGAAAACAGCTCCAAGCTCGTGAGAAGCTATCTTCAAGCGAACTCGATAACTCGGAGATTGTCGCCAATAACCACGCACTGGAAAATCTGAAATTGTAAGACCTAAACAGGTAGCCTCGGCAAAACTAGATCTATTCTCCCTAAACTGTAAGGCCTCAACAGGCATGATAAACTGTAAGACCTTAACAGGCATGATAAACTGTAAGACCTCAATAGGCGTGGCAAACGGTAAGACCTCAACATGCATGAAAAATCTCGTAGTTTAGGCTACACGTCGCATTTGTAAGAATCCCTAAATGGCATACCCTCTATGTGGACGCCTAAAACTGTTTCTCGGGATAAAAAAATGGCCCCGGCCAAATACACATGACTACGGTCGAAACGGCTGCTACAACCCAAAAAATGCGACTCGGGGACGCCCGAATGTTGCTAAAAAAATCCTCCGAATCTACTTCAGAAAGAACCGGTTAAAACATAGGCTTCCCTCAACAGGAAAAAAAGCGAGTCCCGACCATGTCGGCTCCAAAATCGAAAAAGCGTCGATCTACTCGACCTATGGGCTATGAACCTTTCGATGTGCTCAAAACATCGCCGATTACGACTTGAAATCAAGGTTCTTTTAGAACCAACGATGGGTCAGGCAAAATAATCAATAAGACCTTAATGAGAGGAAAACAAAGCCTACAAAAGCCATCGGCCCTCACATCAAACAGCGTAAGTGCCATTGTCGCCGGCTAAGCAAAGCCTACGGGCTTCAGACCAAAAGTTCTCTACGACCATCGAATTGAAAATTGAAAACTTGAGGATTAAAGTGAGCTCGAATCGTAACCCGATTCGGAGACTGGATCCAAAATAGTTAAAATAAGCAAAGCCTACGGGCCTCATATCAAAAGGTCTCTACAACCCAATAGCGTAAGTGCCATTGTCGCCAGCTAAGCAAGCCTCCGGGCCCTATATCGAAAGGTCTCTATGACTAAATAGCGTAAGTGCCATTGTCGCCAGCTAAGCAAGCCTCCGGGCCCTATATCGAAAGGTCTCTACGGCCAAACAACATAAGTGCCACTATTGCCAAATAAGCATACCTACAGGCTTTATACTAAAAGGTCTCGATGACCAAACAATATAAAGGCTACCACCATTGGTCAGAAGCTCAAAATAAGATTCAAAGGTCAATTATATCTCAAATCGCAATGTGATTCGGAGACTGGACCTAGAAGATCATCAAATGCCCAAGGGCAGGAAGCAAAAGGCTAATAATTATCACCAAAATAGAACCCCCGAAAGGGTAAAAGGCTAATTGCATCTCAAATCACGGCACGAAGACCATTATCTCCTGACTCAGAGACTAGCTATAAGAAAATTGCCAAAAAGGCAGAGAATGAAAATCATCATCGCCAGCCCAAACAGGTTCGAAGGTAAAATAAGCCCGAGTTAGGATCCCAACTCGGAGACTGAACCCGAAGGCAATTCAACCAACGCCCAAGAAGCAAGACAAACAGCTGAGGCAAACCTCCGAGTCGCTCGCCCGCAAAGCCACTTCAGTCCAAGTCCTCCCATATATGCGGGAAGAAAGTGGAAAGCCAAACGGAGCTCGAGCCATGACACGACTCAAAGACTGAACCTCAAGATATCAGAAATTCGGTATCAAACTCCGCCCCCTTGGAGCATCCAAAAAAAAGGGATCCAAGTCACTGGCCCGAATCGCCATGAAAAATCCCTATCCGCACATCCCCCGCTACTGCATGCGCAGTCAAGGGCCCTCTCCAACTTGTCCCCAACAAGTAAAGTAAGCCGATATCTTTCACTCTGCCCAAATCAAAAAGGAACCCCACGATGATAGAACGGTCAAATCTACGCCTTTTACCAAAAAGAAAATAGCTTGTCAGAATACGCCTTCTATGGCCTCGGCAAAACGGCAACCAAGTTCCCCGATTGTCCTCCTGGCTTGGGCCAATTCCTCCGGGGAAAGGAGCCCCCCGCACTGACCCGATTGGGATACTCCTCGGCAAAAAGAAGCCACGAAATAATTACCCTTAGACCATTGGTCCATCTAGTCGAGGGTTATCTTAGTTTGCCCGCCTAGCCTAAAGTGTCTCGAGACACCCGAAGGCGAAACCCAAAGAATAATTAAACATCGGATACGCCTAAAGAGACAACCCAAGCGGCGTTATTAATACGCCATCGGCAGAAAAGGCAAATCCCCGGAACACGCACCCATGAAATCACTCCGGCCTAAAAATATGGAGGATCATGGCCTTCCTCTCATAAAAGCAAACGGGAGCCGGAGGGCTACCCAAGCTCGAGCCATAGCACAATTCGGAGACTACCTCTAAAACCGATTTGTGCGATCAAGAGCAGCGACAGGATAAAAGGTACAAAGGGAATAAAAGCCTTAAAAAAATTCTTCTATTATATGCAAAAAATATTCTCCGCCTGCAGGCACGCCCCGCGCGTCAGAAACAAAGTTACAAAACAACGAAACCTCTATCTTCCATAAAAAAGAACGCCTCTGCAGCATCCACAAGGAGCTGCCAAGCATCGCCTTCATTCACCTTGACCCGAGACAAGGCCCTTGCTCCAGCTTCCTCTAACACCTCCCTCCAGGGTCAAACAGCAAACACGTTCTTTGACCCACTCTTCTCGACCGAGGACTCGACTCAACTCGGACTGAACGGTAGCAGGTTTCCCCATACACATCCTAAATCGGGGCATTCTCGAAGGACAAGTTGAGGTGAACCTCGAAGATCGGGATCGAGATTGTCCAAGGCTCAGGTCCTGGAAGAACCAACCCGGATCTAAGTCCATCACAAATCCACAAAAGGGAGCTTCGTATGCAAGAAGGAAAACACGAGACATGCCCCTGCAGGACATCTCCTAGTCCCCCTAAAAACTAGTTAAAAAAAGGTGTCAAGGAACAATGTCAACGGCCAGTGTTGGAGGGAAATACGAGGGAAATACTCGCCTGAATTCCATAACGCGCCTTCCCCAAAGAAAGAGGCCCCGATGAGCCCCAAAATACCAACGACGGACAACGAGACATATGCCTGAGCTCGCGACTTCCACTCCATATGAGTAGATGCTAAGAGCCAACCTTATACCCTCTGAAGGAGTTACCCACGTCAGCAGGGCTCACCAGTGCACCCACGGATGACCTCCATCCGGGGTATCACCCCAAAGCCCCGAAGAACGTAAGAGAAAACAAATGACTAGAAGAAAGCAGAAATATATCTCAGGTGGCCTAGGAGGGTCATCCACACCCAGATCAATAGAACCTCCGGGATACCCAAAGATGGCCTATATTTTGGGCATTACCCCCAGAGCTCCCGGAATTCAGCATAATTCGGGAGACCCTCATAGCACTGGTCTCTCGGGCCGACCAACAGAAGGACAAAAATAACCCGTGTCAAGTGGCAAAGAAACAAGGTTATTTTACATTCACCAAAGCTCCGAACAAAATCGAAGCAGCACCCTCGCATGGGAGAATCTACAAAGTAAATTCAAACACATTTCAAAAAAATTATCTATGATCTAGAAGAGCCCCCCCCCCCCATATGATTACCTCTCAACACCTTTCTCAAGGGGCCCAAGATGCTATCAACTACCTCCACATAACCCGGGGGAATCAACGGCTTGAATATGTCAGGCCGGCTTAAGCTCAGTCGAAAGCTTGATTATCGAGCTCGATGAAATCCACACCGACCAACACAGGGTTCGGGAAAATGCTTTGTCAGCGATCGACAACAAACCAAGGCTTTCAACAGACATAAGGATGTATCGGAAAAGAGCAGGGATTGAAAGTAGAAAACCAGTAAAAACATGTTTGTATTCATATAAATCCTTATATACTATTGCATCTTACATGATCACAAAAGTTTCTTTCATAAAAGGGGAAAGAATACAGGCAGCATACAAGTCTAGAAGAGAGCGTCCTATGTGTACCGCTTTCGAAGTCGTCCTTCCGCTCACATGACCTCAAAGACAATATCTTCCAAGTTCGGTCCCCGCCAGGATCTCATCCTTACCTTCCCGAAATGACATCTTCAAAGGGAAGCCGGGAGAAGAGCAAAATGACGAAGGGATACCAGAGGAAGGCGAGAAGTGGCTGGGCAAAAAATTCGGCTGGCTCGGACTCCGCCTACATATTTCCCCCAAAGCCATTTCTCGATATGTCGCCTCGGCCCTGAATGCAATGGCCGAGTGGAACCAACCACCACACCCCCTGAAATCCAAAGGGGATGTAACACGTCAGGCCGGCGAAGAAGGGTGAGCAGCGGTGTATAATCCGAGCCCCCTCTTGAGTAGCGGTAGATAATCCGAAATCTTTCTCCAGATCAGAGGACACCGACCTCCTATGTCACTATACCAAGCCAATAGCAACAACAGCAATAACAATAGCATCACAGCAGGACAAGCCCGTCCTGCCCAGGAAAATTTAGGGGTTGGCCCATGGCTTGACCGACGAAAGATCTTAAGGTCATAGGCCCCAAACATTACAGAGCAACAAAGGCTGGAAAATTTGCGAGGAAAGCTAGAAAATCATGTGTCGAGGGAGGCCTCTTGAATGAAGAACTAATCGCAAGGGAGCCCCATATATACAGAGGGAAAAAACAAAGGAATCGACGACGCCATTATCGCCCTCGAAAAGCGCAACGACAAGTGAAATTAATGCGTTCATGGAAGATGAATCAATAGCGACCAAATGGCGGCATAGAGTGTCAACAATAATGATGTGGCCCCGAAAAGCGAGGGATCATAATATTTCCAAAGGGTTCTAAAGAAGCAGGAAGGAAAAACACCTCGACTTTTGTGGAGAAAGACTGAGCCGTCGGCAAAGTGGCATGTCAAGGACCTCGAGAAGGAGCGTCAAAAATATTTTTTATCACTTCCCTCTAAGAAATGAGGAGACTATCTGTATGCGGGGAAATTGGGAGGCTAATTTTTCTCGACATGGTGCTTCAAAAAGCAAATCCCGAAGGCACGGGATCTCGGTTCGGTTCCCCCCCTCGAGACCTAGCCGATACGTTGCTCAGATCGAGCATCGAGTAAGACCCTGATGGGCGAAGATATTCCCCAAAGGATGTGACTGGGTCCTGTGAGACTTCTCCAAACGGCTCGACGCTAGTTCTTCTACAAAAAAATACAGGCTGTAAAAGAAAGGTCACCAACACATTGTAAAATATCTCTGGTTGGCTTAACAAAGAAAGCAATAATATTCTCTCTCTCTTACTCTAAATTCCTCTTTGGTTTTAAGTCATATTCAGCAACAGCTTTTCTCTCGATTTGTCTATTATATTTGGAGATCGTCTTCAGCATTTTATTGTTTCTTGATCTGTTCTTCAAACATTTCACTTGAACTTGATCATACAAGGCCTTACTTGCTTAAATACTTATTTGTTATCCGTTTCCCAACTACCCTCGACAATATTACCCTCGATAGGCCCGAGGTAGGCTCGAAGTCTGGCCCTAAGGTATCAATTGGCTTGTCCTAAGCCCGGAAACGCTCCTTATCGGTTTAATTATCATTTGGCCAGTTCGGTCTCTGTTATTTCACTTCACGTTTAGCATTAATCACCCCTCTCAAACTAGCTCGAGAATAGATCACGTATTTTTAGAGTCCCATTTATAAATTTAATTGTTGTTACCGTTTTCACGGTAAACAAGTGGGCTTTGGGTCGTGACAACCACCGAGGCCCGAGCTACGACCGATCGGGCAGTTATACATTTACCACCGAGGTACGACTGTTCGGGCAGTTACCACTGATAATTTGGGCACTTAAAATTTGCAATATTAATATTAGCTCCGAAGAACATCTCGATATAAAATAATATAGCCCCGTGGAGTGGCATCATATATAAATATAGTCATTATGCATATCATGGACCTCAGTGGTAATTCAAAGGTTTCAGGTTGATTTGTATCCCTCTCATTGATAATGTTTTATTGTTATATTTTAGTTCTCCTTACATACTCAGTACATTATTCATACGGATGTCCCTTTACCGAGGGACCCTGTGTTTCATGCCATGAAGGATCAAGTAGACGGGTAGAGGACCCCCCCCCCCCCCCCCCCCCACAGTAAGTTGTCCATTGCTATCAATTTTTGGTTGGTGAGCTCCATCTCTTTTCAAAGAATTACCGAGTCAGGGTATATATGTATATGACTTTTGCAATTTTGGGTATGTAGGGGGCCTTGTCCCGACTTACGTACTATGATGATGTTTCACTTTTAGAGTCTTTGCAGACAATGCCTTGTGTATAGTTTTGGTTGCCAGTCTATCATGATGGCCTTGTCGTCCCACACATGTATATATATCTTTTAGATTTCTTCTCATGAATTGAGCTTATATTTCTTGTATGGTTGTGTGTTGATGTGGCCTCTTCGGTCTATGACGAGTCTAATAATAAGCAAGCAAGTAAGGTATGTTGGCGCTCGATTGAGTAAGGCACCAAGTGCCACTTGCGACCCTTTGATTTGGTCGTGACATCACTGACGCCCCTCAGGTGACCGTGATTCCCCCATATGTCAGATCAACGCGATCGTGATGCACTGTTGTACATCAGAAAATCATCAATCTAATTTAGCTCAAAATAATCCGAAACCACCGAAAACTCACTTGAGCTCCTCAAACCCTGTCTAATCATCCTAATAAGTCCTTATACCCCATACCAACTTTTTCAAATGCTCAACACACTAATAGCAACATCAAAGCCGAGAATCGCGCATCAAACCAAGATTCTCAAATTTTCTTAAGTTCAAAATTTTATCTTTCGGCTAGAAGCACAAACTAATCTGGAGCCACCGAAACCTAAATCAAACATGCGTATAAGTCCAAAATTATCATACGAATCTATTGGAATATTCAAATTACCAATCCAGAGTCATTTAGCCATGACATTGACTTTGGTCAATTTTTTCAATATTAAGCCTCAAGCTAGGAACTAAGTGTCTTAAATCACTCCTGAATATCTCGAAAATCGAATCACACATCCGCACAAGTCATGAAATATCAAAAATAATCTACAAAAAGTATGACGTAGGAGAATTGGATTCTAGAAGTCAAAAGGACTGATTGGATCGTTACACTTAATTAGGTCGGTATTTATTATATTAAAAATAAAAAATAAGTTAAAATGTGGAGTACAAAATCACCAATGCATCGAAGGTTTTGTTTCCAACATTACGACTTTTGTGTTAGTATGACTTTTTCTATTATAAAATAAAGTTATATGACTTTGATACGAAAAAAAGTCATAGTTATATAACTTTTTCTGAGAAGTTTCCGGTGATTGTGGAATTCTAAGAACCTTTTAGTCTAACAAAATATTTGAGCTACTTCTTTAATTTTATAGAGACCTCCATTAAATTTTGCTTTCATAGCAGCTTCTCTTGTGGTTTGTAATATTACGTTTAACTTTCTTTCTTTGATTTCTTTATAACAATTGTTTTAAAATTTTCTATTAATACAAACTAATTATAATTTTACGATAAATAAGAAAATAAAATATGTTAATCTGGTAATGCAAAACATGAAAAAGACAGAGAACTTTATTACCTTCGCATATGAATTTTGTTGAAGCACAAATTTACTTAGTTTGGTCGTGTAATAACAATGCGTGATAAGATTTTATTTATATATCTTTGACTTTATTTTCCACATGAGTTTTCATGCTTCTACGTATCGTGATGTAATTTTCATCTTCCTTTTCGTATGATTGATTGTTCATTCATATTTTTGATTTTGAACAGCCTATTGTTTATATTTGCCTTTTAGATTTATTCATTCGCAATTTTATTTTTTCATTGATGGTGCATGATTGGCGAAGCAATATGAAAACATCATATATGTTAGGTTTTCGAAATTCTTCATTCATATACTTTCTTTGTGTTTTCCCAAAATATCTTTCAACTTTTTAATTTTATGTTAAATTAGAAATAATAAGTATTCTTTTACGAGTTCACCTATTGCTTACATATTAAAACAAAAAAAATTATGACTATTGCTCCTTTATTTTTAGTCCAATTTCATGCTTAAATTATTATTATTTTGTTTACAAATTTGAATTCCTCCTTTTTTTTCTTATTGTACTAGATACTTCTTCACTAAGTCAGTCACAGATCTTTCTTTGATGTTTCATTCACAATGCAATAAAAAATATAAAGATTCGTAATACTTTTCAAAAATTACAATATATACATATTATTTCTTATTTGGGGGAATGATCACGCCCAACTATGCCTTATAAAAAGGATAAAATGATCGCTGCAAATATATTCCGGTTGACAAGTCCGGAGTCGAATCCCGCATGAAATTAACCTATCAATCACAGCTATCGGGATTACACAAATTCACGCATTCAATTAGATATATTTAAGTAACAGATTGGATGTTTACTAACTAAATATTACATAATTAAAATACAGTAATTAAGAACTAACTATGAACGATTTGTAAACAAGAATTGGAATAATCTAAGGTTCTGATTTTCCCTATTGTCGGAATCCTTTTCGCTATGTTTGCTATACATTTGCGTAAGTATTCTCTATCGATCATGAGCACTCTGATTGTTGTAACTCACTCTCGAGTAATTACAATAATATACTAGACATATTCTCCCGGATTACGCTAGCTAGCCTTAAGTACAACTCACTTAGATTGCACCCAAGGTTTCGTTATCCAATCCCACCTTTAAACCCTTCGTAGTGATCCCTCATATACGTTAGGAGTAATGATGTTCAACAACTACCTAACTATGACTCTCTCCTGAGTAACTCACACTAAATATGAACATTTATTGAGGGCCCTTCAATCAACAACAACGAGCATATAGTTTAACAAATAGAGAGAATACTATGGCAATTCTATATTAACATAACGAGAAAATCATCCTTCAACAGGTTCCATCAAAACCCTAGAATATGAGTTTAGCTACTCATTGTCACGACCCCAGTTCACCCTCCGTGAACTATCGTGACGGCACCTAGTATCTAAGACTGGAAAAGCCTAACAAATGCGGAAAAAGAAACAATTGCCGAAAGAAAATAATTAAAAACCGAGATAACAAAATAAAACAGTGTTTAAGATGTCGCCTGGCATATAACAGTACAAGAATCTCAACCTAACACTTCCAAAATCTGGAACCCCATGAATCACAAGCTAAGAGATACATAAAAAGCTCTAACTTCAGAAATGTCTATCAACAAGGAAAATACTAAAGGGCTATATTAGTACAGAGAATAAAAAGGGACTCCTCGGTCAGCGGACGGGGCAGATATACCTCAAAATCTCTACAAAAGCGCCTCGCCTCAAGGGTGATAAGACTGAGTGAAAGTATCTGGATCTACACATGAAACATATGCGCAGAAAGGGCATGAGTACACCACAGCAGTACTTAGTAAGTGTCAAGCCTAACCTCGGTTGAGTAGTACTACTAATTATAGCTGAAAAATGAGGTAAAACGGTATAGAATACGACAATATAATTAAATGCTAACAGTATGAAGTAACACATGATAATAAGAATAACAACAAATACATCAGAGAAAAATATCACAGAAAGAATGCAGCTCAACATAGAGATAGCAACCGGGGATCTACAAGGATACCGTCATGTAGACCCCAAATGTAAATATCCAGCAAATTGGGAATCTACTAGGATACCGTCCTGTAGCTCCCAAATGTAATTGTCCAATGGATCTCCCGAGTGTCATCCACTAGTCCAACTCATAGTGCCCCGGGGATCTACCGGAATCCCAATCCGTAGTCCCCAAATGTAAATACCCAGTACTGGGGAATCTACCGGGTGCAATCCCGTAGGTCCAAGATAAATGTACAGGGGAATCTACCTGAATACAATCTGTAGTCCCAAAGTAAACATGTAGGGAGATCTACCGGGATACCGTCCCGTAGTTCCAAAGTAAATACACAGCAGCAACACAAAGAATACTCAGTTCAATCCAAATTTCATACCAAGGTAAAACAGGTATTTCTGACCTAGCATGCTGCATATAATCCAAATAAGGCAGTTGAGAAAATAAGCAATTAAGTCAATTAGACATGTTTCCCTAAGCTACACAGTAGGCTTAAACTGCAAGTAGTATAAACAGGAAAGGAAACACAATTTTAGTTACTTAATGAAAATCGGATTTTCAACAATTAGCACAAGTACGCACTCGTCACCTCACGTACAAGGCATTTCAAATATCAAAAATACCAAATCCTAAGGGAAGTTCCCCCACACAAAGTTAGGCAAGCTACTTACCTTGAGCCGGCTCAAAATCAACCTGAAACCACGCTCTTGCCACGAGTACTCGACTCCAAATGGACCAAATCTATTCAATTCAATTGCATAATATAAATAACATTTCAAATGTCTAATTCTACAAATAAATTCTAAGCTAATACGCGAAATTAGGTGAAATAACCAAAACGCCCTCCGGGCCCTTGTCTCGAAATCGGGTAAAATTTACATTTTCAGAATCCTTATACTCTCGCGAGTTCATGCATACCAACAATATCCAAATCCAATGTCAAATTACCAATCAAAACTCGAAATCTAGGTCTAACAAGTTTCTTCAAATTTTTTCCAATTTTCATCTCCAATCCGAAATTAAATGACAAAACTAAGACTAGATTATAAGAATACAACTAGAAAAGGATTAGGAATCGTTTTCCACTGATTTCCTCCTCAAAATCCTCCCAAAGCCGCCCTCTTCCGAGCTCCAAATCAATTTCTAATTTTTTGAAACTAAACCCTCGACATTCTGATTTTGCTGCCCAGCAAATCTGCTTCTGCGGTCCCGCTTCTACGAAGACCTGGTTGCATCTACGATATTTCATTAAACTTGACTTTTCGCACCTGCGACTGCCCTTCCGCAGATACGGTGCCGCTTCTGCGGTGCCTTGGCCGCATCTGCGGTCAACTCCCTTTTCGCCTCAAACCGCGTCTGCGGTACCTGAACTGCTTCTGTGGGCTCGCACCTGCGGTCCCCAAGCCGTAGGTGCGGTTATGACAGCAGACTAGCAGCTTCAGCTGCAAACTCTCAACTCCAAACTTCCTGTTAACCATCCGAAATCATCCCGAGGCCTTCGAGACCTCAACTAAAAGTACGAACAAGTCATATACTACTATACCAACTTATACCAATCCTTATAACACCTAAAACAACGTCGAAACAATCAATTAGCAACAGATTCAAGCCTAAGAACTTCAAAACTCTCAAAATACGCTTTCGATCAAAAAGCCTATCAAACCTCGTCCGAATGACCTAAAATTTTGCACACACGTCACATTCAACACTATAGAGCTATTCCAACTTCCGAAATTCCATTCCAACCCTTGGATCAAAATCTCACTATCGAACCGGAAACTTCAAAAATTCAACTTTCGGCATTTCAGGCCTAAATTAGCTACAGACCTCCAAAACACAATTCGAACATGCTCCTAAACTCGAAATCACCCACTGGAGCTAATGGAACCGACAAAATCCCATTCCGAGGCTGTCTTCACACTGCTTCGACTAAGGTCCAAATTCTAAAGCTTAAGCACTTATTTAGGGACCAAGTGTCCAAAAACACTCCGAAACTCAAAACCAAACATTCCGACGAATCAAAATAGCAAAAAAAGATGGGGAAAGAAGTTAATAGGGGATCGGGGCATAAATTCTTAAAATGACCAGCTGGGTCATTACACTCATACTCATAGTACAAATATCCAAAGTAATTTGCATAATTAAATTACAGAGTAAAGATAAAGAGATGTAGAAATCATTGATTCCAACTCCCAATTAGTGTTCCACGAGCTATTCTTGCCTCCACTTGCAAAATTCCTTCAAAGTGCGTTTTTGGGTCTATTTATATGTTTGGGACAAGGCCTAAATGTCTAGGTCAACTCCTAGTCAAGCCGGAAAACAACTAAAACCTTCAAAAGTCGTATTGGACCTGGCCTTCGGCCTGGCATCGCTAGGCTAACGCCAGCCTCAGCCTGTGTTTAAGCTAGCGTCGTTAGGATAATGCCTGGATAGGCCTGGATTTAAGATGGCATCGCCAGGTTAAAGCCTGATCGAGCTGGATTTTGCCCGGCTTCTCCTTTTCAACGTTCGCGAGCGCAGTTTCGACGTTTAAGCATCCCTTTAGCTCTACTTTTATTTTCAATGCACCTACACATAAAATAAACTCCATTACACTCAAACAAAGTGTAATTTAACATTAAACATGTAAAATGCAAGGCGTATAATGTGATAAACCATGAATTCTAGCCATTGTCACGACCCAATTTCCCACCATCGGGAGTCATGATGGCGCCTACTGTCGGAGCTAGGCAAGCCAAGCATTTAAACATTTTCCGATAACAACCCAACAATAATAATGTTAATGAGTCATTTAACTAAAAGCGGAAGTCTTTAAAACATAAATAACTGAAAACCCAAAATGCGGAAGTTTAATATTTCACTACCCAAAACTGGTGTCGCTATCTCACGAACTACTAAAGAGTGCTACAAACAAGTCTGAATAGAAATACATAAATGTTTGTCTCAGTACAATGAAAACAAACTGTAAACATGGAAAGGAACTTCGGCCCACGAATGCCAGCTAGGCTACCTCGTAAGTCCCTGAACTAAAGTAAGCTCCCGGTCAATATCCTACTGCTGTGGTCCAAAAGCTGCTCCGGTGCCGTGATCTGTGCAAAAGAGCACAGAAGTGTAGCATCAGCACAACCGACCCCATGTGCTGGTAAGTGCCTGGCCTAACC
>MU732252.1:10504-37108 GCA_026770625.1 Nicotiana glauca
TTCTTGACCGCAGAAATGACAATTTCTGGAAAAATTGATTCTTTTGATTTTTAAAGCTTAGATCATTACAAAAGGTCCGAAAGAATTCTACACATTCCTAACATAATATTCGGACCTTGACACTATGAGCTACTAGGTTTTAAGCACAAAATTTTACGGGGCCTTACATTGAGTGACGGTGAGGTATGCCCGAGGGGCAGTATATGAGTGACTGTGAGGTTTTCCCGAGGGACTGTACATGAGTGATGTTTTGCCCGAGGGGCTGTTTATGATTTTCATCACTTTTACTCTCTTTTACATTGAGTCTATGTTGAAACTATTGAAAAATATCTTCAAATGATTTTTTACCAAAAACTGGATTTTGAACGAGATGATTTGACCTCATACTGATTTGAAAGCATGTTGTAATTACTGAGATTTCATTTTGTGGACTTTATGTGTTTTGTTGCTCGTCACTACTGCTCAGTCTTTATTTACTATTATTACTTATTGGGTTGGCGTATTCACATTTCTCCCTGCACCTTGTGTGTAGATCCAGGGGTGGCTAGACGTGCTAGCGAGTGTTGATTTCATCTGTCGCGGATCTATTGGAGTTAGCAAGATAGATGCTTAGTGATCGTAACCTGCTTTTCTCCCTCCTATCTTCCTAGAGATGTTATTAGTTATTTTCCGGACTGTATTAGTCTTAGTATTGTCGGACAATTCTTAGTAGATGCTCATGACTAGTGACACCTCGATGTCGGGCCTTTCTTTTCGCACTTTTGTTATTCAGATGTTCTTTATGAAATTTTATTATTAAATAGCGTTAATTTATCTTTGAAAATGAAATATCTCATTATTTTTGGTAAAGAGTCAGATTGCCTAGTTCCACAATTGGTGCCATCATAACAATGTAGTTTTGGGTCGTGACAACTCATCAAGTGAGATCTTGTCCATCTCATTGGCTTCCCAAATAGTTGTGACTTTTGATTCCCATGAAGCTAGAAGGATCGTTAGAACTTGCCAAATCTTCTGAGGTGAAAACCTTTCCAAATAACTTCAGTTCATTAGTTAATTTCTAAAAAATTTAGATGAGAATGTAATGATACATATTATGGGAAGTTTTGGGATCATTGAGAAGAACGAAAAAAATGACAACAAAAACTACGAAGGAAAAATAATCTAATCGAAACTCATTTTCAAGTAAGATTTACTTAGCTCGCTCCTTGCTCGCGGAGCAAAAACAAAAGTGTTATCAGATTTTCATCGATGACTTAAGCCTCTTTCTTAAGGGCTGGTCGATTGCAAAGGGGGAAATCAGCCACATTAAAATTACCTTCTAGAGAGGTCCATTTGATATCCAAAAATTCTCAACAACAGTCGGACAATTAGGGAATATTGGGGGCGAACTAGAAAAGTTTGGGTACAGCCGGATCTAAGCGTTGGCTAGATAGGAGTAGATATGAAGTAAACATAGTCATCATCTCATGAATGGGCTTAGACTCTTTCATGAAAAAGAGCTCATAGTTTCTTATAAGTAATTCTATCCTCGATCTCTTCACTTGATTTGTTCCTTCATGAGTAGTTTGGAGTGCATCCTAGATCTCCTTTGCATTGGAGCAAGTAGATATCCTGTTGTACTCATTAGGGCCAAGTCCACAGGTAAGGATTTTCTTATCATTTGCATTCTTCTCCATCATTCTGAAATCTGCTGCCACAAACTCTAAGGGGTCCTTAGGACCTATTTTATTTTTTACATTTTGATTATTAGGAGTTAATGGACCATGGTTCACTATGGTCCATAGTTCATAATCTTCAGCTGTCAGGGAATCTTCCATTCTTACTTTTCACCAATTGCAATATTTTCCATTAAACAGGGGTAGTCTGATAGTTGATTATCCTTCATTAATTCCAGTGGAGCACTCATTTTGCTTCCAAGATCTCTCTAGGTGATAGCCATGTGTGTGAGAGAACCTGTTCTGATACCAATTGTTAGTTTTAGTGCCCTTATAAATTTCTAAAGAATTTCTTTCTTTACCGTACCCCTTAAATGTGAAGTAAAATAAGCAGTAATGTAAAAAACCAATTTTACGTGAAAAATCACCCTGCTCAAAAGGTGCAAAAATTACGATCTACTGCATAGGATTTTTAACTTTAACTCTACTAGAACAATTAGCCAAACTGAATCAATTACAAGACTGTAAATCAACACTCTCCGGTACTCCTACTACAACTATTTGATTTACAAGTTACTCTAACTTATAAAGAAAATACTCCCTCTAACTCATTAGTTATTTGCGACACTTTTATTACAACCCGATTACACTGGATTGACTCAAGAAGAACACAACACTGGTACTCGACTAGAGTATGCAAAATATAGTTCTTCAGTTGATGTGCAAAAGCATAATCTCAGTAGTCCAGATGGATAATATTTAAATTCCTGGACTCCAAGATCTTCTAGAAGTCCTATGCATAATCAACTTCTTATTTGATAGGACTCCTATAGCTCTAATAACTCCACAAGTCTTGGGACTCTTGTCTCTCACTTATTTATGCGTATCTTCTTGGGCAACAACCTTTATTATGTGTAGTAGCCTTCTTCCATCAAACTCGCACTTGGTTAACTTTGAGATAAAGTTACTTTCTTGCAAAGACGTACAATCATCAACCATAAGGCGCTGGTCCTAAACCCCTAGGAGTTGGTTCTTAGAGCACTTAAGTAGCAACGTTGAGGACCTAGTTCTTCAAATATTTCTTCTTAACAAACTTTGTTAATCATCAAAATCTCAATACTCAACATACATATTAATTCTTATTCTACTTTTTATTTTGCATGTTCTAAATTCGTAGATGAATTCTTTTGAAGAAGGAGAGAGTGAGTACTTCCAAGATAAAGGAATTACAAATTTAAGGACGAATTCTATTAGAACATGTGCAGCGGAAGCAAGCATACTATCCAGGAATCAAATACATGTAAACTACACAACGCAATAAAAATGAGATTAGAAGCACTAACCTCTTGAAGTAGTTGCACAAACCTTCCAAGAAGCAAGAATCTAGGGCGGCAGTCTTCTGCTATTTGCCTAGTAAAACCTTGGACGATTTTGCTATTGGGTGGGCAAGAACAATACAACTAAAAGGTAATTAATTAGGTGAAACTAGTCTTCCTTTAATAGACCCGGAATTAAGCCATAATAGGGCTCAAAATCGTGTAGGATTCTACGAGTAGAATCCTACTCTAACTCAAAAGGATAACTTTTCTCCCAAGCTACTTTTTACCCAGGTCTGTTCAGGTTTTTACCAGGTATAGCAAGGACCACAGAAATAATAAGAGGCTACTAATTATAGTATTAATTCAAAATTAGCATGAATTAATTCTTACTATAATTAATTGTAATTTATTCCACTAAAAAAACTGCAATTGAACTCCTCAGTATGAATTTCAAAAATTCATCAACACTTATTTTAACTCCCCATGTTAAGATTTCAAATACCAGTTAATTAAATTAAATCACTGAAAATTTAATTCAATTAACTAATTAAATCCTTTATAATTCCACTTAAACTATTTCATGTGACGGATACAAAATCCACCGATCGGGTTTTTACATAAAAATTTATAAGCTTACATAAAGGGGTATCATCAAACCCAAAACCGAGTCATGGATTCTATCAACTAATTATTATTCACAAATGTTATTCGTTATTGTCCAATCTATCAGGCATATACTAACTCTAAATAGAGTCGTACCTTTTGATAAATCAAAACAATACACAAATTACATTGACCATAATAATTATATCAAGATTAGGAATATAAGCTCATTTAATGAATTAGAGAAAATATTTTATATATTCAGTACAAAAACATCTTTTCTCTACTTGGTCCGTTCAATATACACTGAGTATACTAGCACAAGAAGTTGGAGTAAAACTACTCCCATAATCAAGACAAATTATACAATAATCTTGTGCTACAATCATCAAGATATTTTGTCCAACAATATCTTTGATTGTGAACATAGTTTATTAATTATGAGAACCAACAATTTAATCTTTTGTGCATGAGCTAAGACTCCATACACTAAATTGTCTACCACACAACTAAAAGGACACATATGTAACAAATGATCTATTTAAAATGGCACTTTATTGAATTGAATAAATTAAATAAATAATTGTTCCATAAAGAATAAAATATAATACTACGTCTAAACCGCATGGTTAAGAGTATATCTCAACAATCTCCCACTTATACTCATAACCATGCGTCTACTACTCTAACACTCATTCTTTCTACAAGCTTGTCAAAAATCTTCTGTGTCAAGCTCTTTGTAAACATGTCTGCCAAATTGTCCTCTGACGCAATCTTCAACACTCTTGCATCACCTCTCTGAGTTATGTCCCGAATTAAGTGATATTTACTCTCAATATGCTTACTTCTTTTATGGCTTCTTGGTTCCTTCGAGTTTGCAACTGCACCACTATTGTCACAATAAAGTACAATTGGTGCTTGAACCAAAGGAACCACATTAAGCTCTTTCAGAAAGTTCCTGAGCCAAACAACCTCTTTAGCTGCCTCAGATGCAGCCACATATTCAGCTTCCATGATGGAATCAGAAACTTATGATTGCTTGATGCTCCTCCAACTTATAGCTCCACCTCCTAAGGTAAAAACATATCCTGAGGTAGAGTTTCTAGAGTCTCTATCTGACTAGAAATTTGAATCAGTATAGCCAATAGGTGCAAGATCACCTGAGTGATACACCAACATATAATCCCCAGTCCTCTTCAAGTACTTAATTATATGCTTAACAGCAGTCTAGTGTTCTCGACCAGGGTTAGACTGAAATCTACTAACCATGCCAATAGCAAAGCAGATATCAGGTCACGTACATAGCATAGCATACATAAGACTCCCTACAGCAAAAGCATAAGGGATCGCCTTCATATTTTCTATCTCATCAGTCGTTTTTGGGGACTGATCTCTTGATAGAGAGATTTCATGTCTAAAGGGGAGAAACCCTTTCTTGGAATCTTGCATGCTAAACCTGGTGAGAATAGTATCAATATAAAGTGCTTGGGACAAGCCTAATATCCTTTTTTTGCGATCTCGCATAAGCTTGATCCCAAGGATATGTGATGTTTGTCCCAAGTCTTTCATATCGAAACGTGAGGACAACCATTCCTTTACTGAATTCAACATGCTCACATTATTTCCTATGAGCAAAATATCATCTACGTACAAAACCAAAAATGTAACTTTATCTCCATTCCACTTCTTATAGACACAAAACTCATTTTCACATTGATCAAAACCGAATGTCTTAATCGATGCGTCAAAACAAGTGTTCCATGCCCTAGAAGCTTGTTTCAATCCATAAATGGATTTCTTTAATTTACACAACATGTGCTCATTGCCACTTTTTATGAAACCAATTGGTTGTGCCATATAGATGAACTCATCAATTACTTCCATTTAGAAAAGCAGTCTTGACATCCATTTGCCAGACCTCATAATCATAATGAGCTGCAATGGATAAGAGAATCCTTATGGATTTAAGCATGGCTACCAGTAAAAAAGTTTCCTCATAATCGATCCCTTCTTTTTGAGTAAACCCTTTTGCAACAAGCCTAGCTTTAAAAGTTTACACTTTTCCATCCACTCCTCTCTTTTTCTTATAGATCTATCTACAACCTATGGGTTTGACTCCAGTATGTGGTTCTACAAGATCCCAGACTTGATTGGAGTACATGGACTCCATTTCAAATTTTATAGCATCAATCCATTTATCAGCATCTGCATCATGTAGTGCTTCGTGGTAATTAATAGGTTCTGTATCAGGCTCTTCAAGGATTCTATCATAAGATTCTTCCAAGAGCGCAAACCGAAGATGTTTTCTAATAATTCTCCCACTACGACTAGTCACTACAGGTGGAGGTTGATTCTGTTGTTGAATCACATCATCATTTCCTGGAACTGAAGCCTTAATGTTATCCTCCACACCTTGCGGTGCTGGGATATCATTAACTTCTTCCTGGAGTGCAGGTTGCATAATAATTTCAGGTTGTTCAACAATATGAGGTTGCTCAATATTACTCCCACTACTTTGGGGTAGTGAGATGTCAGGCAATTGCTCTTGTGATCTGCTGCCTATTGATATTTCTCTCACTACGATAATGTAGTGGTATGTCAATACTGGCTTCTGGGATATATTCTAGAGATGAGTCTGTAGTTACTCCATTGTTTAATTCCTGTAAAACTAATTTACTTTTAGGAATATGGTTCGTTAGATAGTCCTCTTCTAAAAATCTGGCATTTGTCATAACAATTACCTTCTTTTCTTTGGGACAATAAAACAAACCGCCTTTTGTTCCTTTTGGATATCCAATAAAAATGCATACTTCTGTCCCTGATTCCAATTTATCTGTTTTTCCTTTCAGCACATGTGTTGGACAACCCCAAACCCGAATATGCTGTAAACTTGGCTTGCGCCCAGTCACAATTCTACTGGAGTTGAAGGTACTAACTTTGAAAGAACCAAATTTAGAATGTAGTTTGATGTTTCTAAAGCATATCACCAAAAGTAAGGAGGAAAATCGGAATAACTTAACATTGATCTAACCATTTCCATAAGGGTCCTATTTCTTCTTTTTACCACACTATTTTATTGTGGTGTTCCTGGGGCAGATAATTAAGATGTAATTCCATCTTCTGATAAGTATTTTATGAATTCCGCATAATGGTATTCACCACCACGATCAGATCTCAATGTTTTGATATATTTATCATGTCGTTTCTCCGTTTCCGTCTTAAATTCTTTGAATTTTTCAAAGCATTCAGACTTACGTCGCAACAGATAAATATATCCATATTTTGAGTAATCATCTGTGAAAGTCAAAAATACTCAAAACCACCTCTTAATTGTATATTCATGGGACCAAACAAATCAGAGTGAATTAATTCTAGCTTATCACTGGCCCTATTTCCTTTTGAGGGAAAATGTCTCTTGGTCATTTTGCCTTCTAAACAGGATTCGCATGTTGGTAGTGACTCCACTTTCAATGAACTCAAAGGTCCATCAGAGACCAATCTCGAAATCTTATTTAGATTTATATGGCCTAGACATAAGTGCCATAAATAAGTTTGACTCAATTCAGAAATACGTTTTCTTTTATGTGGTAGATTAATGTTATTTAGCTCTTTTGGTTGTTGTAGCACATGAGGAGATATATGAAGAATAAAAAGGTCATGTACTCTAGCAGCAGTGTAGATAAAATGTTTATTAAACTTAATAACAGCAGAGTTATTAGCAAAATAAATATTATAACCAGCATCCATTATTTTCGAAATGGAAATCAAATTCCTTCTAATAGAAGGTACATAGAGAACATCTTTTAAAACTAAAACTCTATTACTACTAAACGAAACTCTAATATCTCCTAAAGCTAAAGTTGTTGCTGGCTCGCCATTAGCTTGAAAAACGCAAACTTCATTCTCACTTAGCCGCCGGTTTTCTGAAACCCCTGCAAAGTAGCGCACATGTGATTAGTGGCTTCCGAATCTACACACCAAAACATGGTAGAAACAGCCGCTAAAAAGGTTTCAACGACATTTAAATTTGAATTACCTTGCTTATTCAACTTTTCTAGATAGGCAGGGCATTGCTTCTTATGATGCCCGGGTTGCTTGATATGATAGCACTTACCTTTGGGCTTTTTTACACCAACCGCACCACCAGGTTCCAGAACCTTTTGAGCCTTCTTCTATTTCTTATTTCCTTTCGACTTAAAAATCGAAGCTTTCTCAACATTGAGTGCCACAACTGGAGCTTGTTGTTTGATAATAGATTTTGCCACTTGCATCTCATTCAACAATTTCTCTAGTGACAAATCCATTTTATTCGTATTATAGTTCAAGCGAAATTGTTGAAAACTGTCAGGCAGAGTCTGCAGGACCATCTCAACTTGAGACTCCTTATCAATCGCAGCTCCAAGGACCTCTAGTTCATTCAGAAGACTCATCATCTTCAGAACATGGTCCCTGACCGATGATCCTTCAGCCATTTTAGTGTTCAAAAGGGCTTTCATGGCTGTCTACTTAGCTGCACGATTTTGCTCACCGAACATCTCTTTGAGACTTTCGAGCATATCATAAGCAGACCCCATAGACTGATGCTGATGCTGCAAAACATTCGCCATAGAGGCAAGAATGTAACATCGCGTCATCTCATCAGCCTTAACCCATTTGTCATAGGCCTTAACCTGATCATCAGTAGCATTTTCAGGTTTTTCTGGGCAATCCTCAGTTATTACAAATTTGTAACCTTTAGCAGTTAGGACAATATCAAGGTTCCTTTTCCAGTCAACATAATTCGGTCCTTCTAACTTGTTTTAGCTCAAAATTGAGGTAAGTAGGTTGAATGAAGACATATTTAATCTGAGAGATATTCACATTAAATAGATCATTAGTTATGTATTAAGAATGATTAAATTCAAAATAAAACATTACACATATAACCATATTCATTAAACAGTTAGATTCGTTGGGAAAACTTAACTATTCATGCAAAATATATGAGTGATGTAAGATATTAAACCCGTAAATTTAAACAGGACCAACTCAGATGGAGAGTAAACTATTAATTTAAGATAGGTAAATATCACTTTTATAAACTCTAGTTTCATTAAATCAACATGTAACTCAGTTGGAGAGTTAATACAAGTACTGAAATAACTAGAGGCAAAACTACAGTAATTATCTATTATGAATTTATCCGATGTAGAAGAAGACCTATGTCAACATATAAATTCATTATATTACTATAAAACATGATTGGAAACAATGGGAATTGAACCCTACCATCACGGATTTCTATTAATATTTTTTTTATTAAAAAATATTCCAAAAAATAGAAAAAAAAACAAAACTCCATCTAAATGACCCCGAATGCCCAAAAAATGACGTACATCATCAGCAAAGCTGATGAGTTTTTTAATTTGGGCCGTTTTCGATGAACTTACCAAATTTAAGGACAATCGAAGTTCGACAAAATTTTAGAATTTGTCGCGTGCTAGAATTCTGTTTTTGGCGTTTTAAGGGTTTTTAATTATTTTGACATGTTCAAATCACATAATATACTAATGTTTGTTAATACGTGATTTCAGAACTCAAAATAATTTTTTTTAATAAAAACATGTTTAGACAGAATTAATTCAAAATTCTGTATATTAATCCAAAATTACATAACTAATGTCATACAAAACCTTCAAGTTTTTATTAATATAACACTGTGATTATGGACAGAACACAACTAAAATAGATTAATGGTATTAATTCTCTATTTATGCATATGTATATTAACCCATAATTACAGAATTAATACCATTCAAAACACAATCACGTTTTTATCAAAAAAATTGCTATTAGCAAAAACCGTAAATTAAACAGACTGTTATTTAAATATAACACCATTGTTTATACATATGTATATTAAATCATAATTTCAAAATAAAAGAATTAAGATACTAATAATTACAATCACGTTTTTAACATAGAATAATCATCCCAAATGTAACGATCCGATCGGTCGTTTTGAGTCCTAGTGCGTCGTTCAGCGGTTTGAGACCACGAGCAGCCTCATTTCAGACATTATGACTTGCACGCGTGGTCGAAATTTAGTTTCGGGAAATCCGGAGTTGATTTGGGAAGAGAATTCCTATTTTAGGGGCCTAAAGTTGAAAGAATGAACTAGGATTGAAATTTTGAGTAAACGACCTTGGAATCAGGATCTGAAGGTTCCAACAGGTTTGTATGATGATTTCGGACTTGGGTGTATGCCCGGATAGGGTTATGGATAACCGGGAATGTTTTGGCGCCTATTGTGGAAGTTAGCATTTTAGAAGAAATTTCATAAGTTTGGCTTGAAGAGCATTTCAGTATTATCGATGTCCGTTTGGGATTTCGAGACTGTGAATAGCTCCGTATGGTTATTCCGGAGTTGGGGGCGCGATCGAAAGTGAATTCGGAGGTCCGTAGGTCATTTTGGAGCCATTTGGCTAAAGATAAGAATTTGAAGGTTTTTGAGAAGTTTGACCGGAGGTGGACTTTTTCATATTCGGGTCGGAATCCAATTCCGAAAGTTGGAGTAGGTTCGGAATGTCAAATATGACTTGTGCGAAAAATTTGAGGTCAATCGGACGTGATTTGATAGGTTTAAACATCAGAAATAGAAGTTTGAAGTTCTAAAGTTCATAAAGCTTAAATCGGGGTGTAATTCATGGTTTTAGCGTTGTTTGATATGATTTGATGCCTCGGGCAGGTCCGAAATATGTTTTGGGATTGGTTGGTAGTCTTGGTTGAGGTCTCGGGGGCCTCGGGTGGATTCCGGGTGGTTAACGGATCAAAAATAGAATTTTGAAGGGCAAAGGTTGATGGTTGTTGTCATAACCGCACCTGCGAAAAATGGGCCGCAGATGCGGCCAGGGGAGCCGCAGATGCGGTTTGAACCAAAGTGAAGGAGGGCCGCAGATGCGATCGAGGAGCCGCAGATGCGATCGAGGAGCCGCAGATGCAGAACCGCATCTGTGGTAGGAGGGTCGCACAAGCGGAAACAAAGGGGGCCTGGAATGACTGCAGATGCGGTAGAGTAGCCGCACCTACGGAACCGCAGAAGCGGTCAATAGACCGCATGTGCAAAAAGTGTTGGGGCAGAAGGATTGTTTAAAGTCAAAATTATTGCCATCTTCTCTCATATTTTCATGGATTGGGGCGATTTTTGGAGAGCTTCAATAAGGGATTTCATCATCTATGTTAAGGTAAGTTACTCCTACTCATTTCCAAGTTAAACACAAGATTATATCATGGAATTAGAAATGAAAATTGTGGAAAAATAGGGATTTTTGGAAGAAAACATAGAAACTTGATAAATTGGAATTTACCACAAATTTGAGCATGGAATTAGGAGTAAATTGTATGTTTGAGTTCATAAGATCATGGATAATCTTTATCTTCGAAAAATTTCGGATTTCCGGGCACGTGGGCCCGAGGGCGTTTTGGTCAACCTTTCGATCGGGGTTAGGAATTGTTATAAAATTGGATTATAATGAGTACCTTAGTATATATTAATGGATTTGTATTATTATTTGCTAGCATTGGAGCCTTGTGCATCGATTCGAGTCTTCGAAATGGCATAGAATGCCAGTTATAGATCTTCGGAGTGAGGTGAGTCTCCTTTCTAACGTCGTAAGAGGGAAATGTCCCCATAGGTGTAATAATTGATTATGTGCTCCTATTTGTGGGGGGCTACGTACGCACGAGGTGACGAGAGTCCGTGTGTAGCTACTATTATGCTATTGTCCGGGTAGTTAGGACCCATAAGCATGTTATACTTGGATTATTTATGAACCCATTGATAGCTTGAATTGTTCAAATCACCTTGGATTAGTAAATGAATTTAAAAAGAGATTAAACATCACTTTTCTTGAATTGTTAAAAAGAGAAATTATCTTATTTGGATAAACATCCCCGATAAGTTCCTAATTGACTGATTGAGCATGTATCTCTATGTATACCTGCGTCGCATGCATGATTCGTGAGCAGGGTATGTGTTTATTTATGCAACGGGCTGAACGGCTCGGTAGATTAAATAGATGCATCTATGGTTCGGGCCGTTCGACCCTCAGCAGTGCACACTTTATATTCCTATTGGATCGGGCCGTCGCCTCGGTGTGATTTGCGAATGTTATTTTTCGCTTGAGAATTTTAAATGTGAAATTGGCCCTTTGTGGATTGATATAAATTGATAAGATAATAAAGAATAAATATTGAAAGCCCTTGATTAATTGTTGAAGGTGTTTACCTGTTTTCCGGCTTCATGAATTAGAACTACTATATAAATCCATGACTTTCCTCACATTTCTAGGATATTGATAATTGACCTCTAGTAAGTGACGAGGTTGACAGTCTCATCTCTACTTCTTCGAGATTAGGCGGGATACGCATTGATTACACGTTGTTTACGTACTCATACTACACTTCTCTGCATTTTTATTGCACATGTATATGTATCTCTAGCAGCCTACTGGGCGTAGCAACGAGGATGATTTTGGAACTAGGTGTGTTGCATTATTCGAGGCGACCCGAAGCTAGTGTAGTTCCTTCCATCATTTTTATATTCATTCCCTGTCCACTGTATTTCGGTAAGATGTTGTATTTTATTTTCCTTATCAATAGATGTTCAAGCACTTGTGACACCGGGTTCTGGGATGGTTTTCGAAATATGTGTACTAATAGTTATTACTTAATTTGAATTGAAGTAGAGATTGTTTTAATTATGAAAAATGGAAGGAAAAATCCTAGATTTTCAAAGGTATTAAAAGAGAATTTAATTGATAATTTAGTTGGCTTGCCTGACAGAGGTGTCCGGCGCCACCACGACCCTTAGTGGATTTCGGGTCGTGACAACATGGTATCAGAGCACTAGGTTCACATCGGTCTCATGAGTCATGAGCAAGTCTAGTAGAGTCTCGCGGATTGGTACGGAGACGTCTGTACTTATCCTCGGGAGGCTACAGGGCTATTAGGAGTACTTCCCTTCTTGATTTCCTTATCGTGCGGTTCAATTCCTTTGAGGCTTATGCCTTTGATTTCTTCCTACTCAATCTTACACGAGCACTTGTTATAAATCAAAAATTGAAGGATTGTAATGGCACTACAAATGTGGTGCGGGATTATTCTCCCGGTATAGTTGATTGGACTATTATAGTCGCCTTATGGAAGGATATTCTAGTGTTCAGCTCAGTAACAGAACTTCTAAGATCCTTGAGGCTAGGCATAGGTTGTCGCGATGCTTATGAGCAATTATTCCGCAGTATTGGTGTGATGGTAGGATGTTTGCCCACGCGTCGTGTCAATAAATGACTTGAAGGGAGGTTTACTCAGTGTGTAATCAAGGGGCTCCGTATTTAATTCCCGGTAAGGGAAAGGCGGTCGGATTAAGGGTGGTCAGATGTGGGCTAGTGGAAGTAATGAGACTTGGTAATTGCAAGTCTGGTGGAGCTTTCTTCTATGATGGGGTGTCGTGGCCCTAATGGAACGTACTAAGTTTGTCGAAGTTATAATTCGCTACAACTCGCCCTTGGGGCAAAATGTTATGAAATAGTATCCGAGATACAACCATCAGGCATCGTAGGATGCGGTGGTTTAGGATTGAATCAGTATTTCAAATGTTGACGGTTCGAGAAAGATGACCTTCGGAAAAGTTTAAAGTTAGTAACAAATTGTGGATTCAATTTCTAGGAAGATACATTTTATTAAGGCATCAACTAGGAGCAAAAGATGACAAAACATGTGGGAAGTGTCAGGCGGAGTTTTGAACTTCTATAGGGCCAGGTATAAGAAGCGTAGGTCGAGCAGTTGATTAAAGGAGCGAGTTTGCCCAAAGTGGGAGAGTGGCGGAGCTGTATAGGGCCTAGTAGTAGGATGACTACGTGCCTAAGGATAGTTTGGAATGATCTGGGATTTTAGCGATGGACAATTGAAGTCTGTAGGTTTAATTCGAAGCATGGGTTGTTATGCGGCAGGAGATTTGGTATGAGGGAAAGGAGCTTCTTGAAATGAAGAAGGATACAGCATAATGCAGAATTGGAAAGGTGTTGCCGCACATTTAATTGATGTCCACAAGGGGTAAATGGAATGGTATAGCTAGAGAGTGAGCTTGGACACAGGATGGGTTACTGATGTCATAGTGATTGTATCCCGTGCAACAGCATTGGAAGATGGCGAAAAGTGATTTCCACAGGTGGGTTATTTCCTGTGAGCATGGTAGCGGTCGCGTGGTTGGCGAGGCTTCTGCAAAGAATTCTATTAGTTATACAGCGAAGAGATCCATCGTGCGAATGTAGTGGGCGAATTAGAGTATAAAAGAATGGGGTTTTGCAGAAAGATTCTGAGAATTTATGCGGTTGATTGCGCAAAGTTATGTTGATGGAAGCTAGGGAATCTCGGTGAATTCCAGAGTTGTGAAATAGTGGCTTCAAGCTAAATGGGAGAGTCCCACCGCTTATGATGTGGCTGCAGAGTTAATTACTTACGAGATTTCAAGTTATTAGCATATTGTTGGGCTATTTCAGCTACAGGAAAAGACCATAAGTGGTAATCCGGGCAAAGGCATTATTAAAGGTGGGCTATCGTTGGCCTTATTGGATTATGCTCAGACTTGGGGAAAGATTCAGAATTTTGCTTTATACAGATGCGGGTTCCAAGGGGAGTGATTCGGCGGGTTCTTTGCCAAGGGGGTACTCATGTGATGGGAGAATCATAGGGTTGATTATATTCGGGGCCAAGTCAGAGCAGGTGGCCCTCAACAACGGTCATGGTAAATTCACATGATGAGGTGTGATGCCTTATGACTTCGAGCGTATAATTACGGTAAAAGAATCAAGCTTGGAAAACAGCTTATGAGAAGCGGCACAGAATGTTCGGAATGTTTTGGCTTGTGATGTAGCAATTGGGAGGTATGAAATGGTTCGTGGAATTTGAGACAGCATGGTCTCGTGATTCAAGATTACTCGGGGTGAGTGTATATGGAGTATGTTATGTGTTGAATGGAGTTAGTATCATTCCTAAGGCAATCAAGGATAAATTGGAAGAAGGTAGATTGATTAGCCATAGTTGAATTGGCATATTGGGGCTAGTGATCAGTTCATTCCGCGTGATCAAGTTATGTGTATGATTTGTGGCGGTGCGTATGAGGCTTGTCGACCGCCATAATTGATGTTATTCGGAAGCATTCTTCTATTATGGCTTGTTAAGTGGAAGTGGATTCAGGAAGGGCTATGGGGGCTTGGACCACTACTTAGAGATTTGCATATCCTACGGTTATGGGAATTTACCTGTGCGTTGCTATAATTCTCCTGAAGTGAGTTAAGTGAAAAGTTCTTATGTGATGAAGTGTTAAAATATTAATGGTTTCGGAGTTACGATGAGGACCGTGTTCTATCGTATGTTGGCACGTTGGGTGCAGTGAGCAACATGGAAATTCGAAGTGAGAATCGAGGTTACAGTTTGGTGCTGGCAATGATGCCACAAGCTCGGATGAGCAGGAAAGGAGTTTTGATGTTTAAAGTAAGTTGGTATTGTCTTCAGTGGCACCTGAGGTCAGTGTATTGTGAAAGGGGCTTGTATCAGGGTTAATGATTCTTGATCATTTTTCAGCATTGGTGCGGTCGATGGTTTGGATGTATGGACCTGTTGTGTGTTTCGAAAGGCTGTGGGAGTGTGTCCCACAGGAATATTGTATAAGTGTGACATGTGGTCACTTGATTGATCAAATATTTAAACCAAGTATGAGGATGGTGGTAATACCATTAGTTTGAGAATTTATGCCTGGAGGGCACTCTAGTTATTGGGTTATGGATTGTGGAGGTTCGCTCCAGTTATGATGGTTGTCCTTGTGCGTTATAAGAAGAGGGAAATTGGTATGGACCTTGGGGAGGTTATTAGCCTAGTCAGTGCAATCAGAATCGGCTTGAGGTCGGTAGATGGATTCAAATGTGAATAGGGGCTCTATGTCAGGCTAGTTGTGTTCATTTCAGTAATGCGCTCCTTATGGAGTAGTCGGGGTGTTATTTCGTCTTCAGCTATTTCATGTAACAATGTATTGCGCCGTGTGAGTTGTGAGATGGCTTGGTAAACTTCTTACATGTTGAGGTTCCGCATAGAGATGAAGTTATATGAGCAGGATGACTCTTGAGATTCAGATCGTGTATTCAGTTGTGCTAGAGTTGTGGATTATAGCGTATATGTCTCCCCAGGGATTGGTACTATACACTTAGAGTGCTTGTGACCAAATTCGATATCTTGTTGTAATGGGCAATATAGGTCGATGTATATCTCCATATGTGAGTTCTACGTGTGGATCGGTTGGCACGCCGCCATGGGTATGTTATTTGGATCGGGTGGCACGCCGCCATGGTTATGTTGTTTGGATCGGGTTGCACACCGCAACAGCGTAATGTCCAGTACATTTCTCCATATCTATTTATTGTGTTTTGTTCCCTATTTTCTGAAGGAAGCTCATATTAGTTGTGCACTTGCGTCGCATGTATGATTCGCGAGCGGGGTAATTAAAAATTTCTTTCAGAGTTCATTTTCCTTTTTGTATCGCATTCTAATTGGTAGCCTATTGGCACATTATGGCATCATATGACTTTTGGTCATGTTGGGTGGCTTATTGCCTGAGCAGTTCATACTGGGTGAGACGAGGTTGTTGGATGTAGGATCAGTGCAATCTGATTACGTGAAATATATTAAGGAGCATAGATCATTATTTGGTTCAGAATGTGGTAAAGTTACTTGTCAGAAGTACAGGCTCAATGATTGGTTGGCTCGGCAGTTGATTATGAATTTTTGCATATCTTTTCCTTCGTGGTGTTATTGTAAAAACTAGAGCAAGACCTATGTAGGTCATGAGGTTCAATGGGAACCTCAGATTCGTGGAATTTTGGTCAATTGATCAGGGAAAGTTATTGTGGTCCTATGAGTAAAGTGGTGCGAGTTGTGAATTCAGCAAAGTTATGCAGTCGCGTCTGGGTACGGCGTGTAGTTATTGATATGATGATCATATGTTGTAAACAGGCCTAGCATTGAGTTTCGGATATTGGAATTGTACTTTAAGGCATATCTTCTTGAATAAAGGAGAATATCTTCAGAATCGATTGAACTAATGTGCTCAACTGAGTTGTGGCAGCACGGGGAGGTGCATGAGAAGTTAAATAGCGATTTCAGACTACTCCAGTGCAATTCTCAGCACGTTCGAGGAAGAACGTATGTTTAAGTGTGAGAGAATGTAACGACCCAAACGGTCATTTTGAGTCCTAGCGCGTTGTTCAGTGGTTTGAGGCCACGAGCAGCCTTATTTCAGACATTATGACTTGCACGCGCGGTCGGAATTTAGTTTTGGAAAATTCGGAGTTGATTTGGGAAGAGAATTCCTATTTCAGGAGCCTAAAGTTGAAAGAATGAACTAGGATTGAAAGTTTGAGTAAATGACCTCGGAATCGGGATCTGAAGGCTCCAACAGATTCGCGTGATCATTTTGGACTTGGGCGTATGCCCAGATTGGGTTTTAAATAACCCGAGAACGTTTTGGCGCCTATTGTGGAAGTTAACATTTTAGAAGAAATTTCATAAGTTTGGCTTGAAGAGCATTTCAGTGTTATCGATGGCCTTTTGGGATTCCGAGACTGTGAAAAGCTCCGTATGGAGATTCCGGAGTTGGGGGCGCGATCAAAAGTAAATTCGGAGGTCCGTAGGTCATTTTGGAGTCATTTGGCTAAAGATAGAAATTTGAAGGTTTTTGAGAAGTTTGACCGGAGGTGGACTTTTTGATATCAGGGTCAGAATACAATTCCGAAAGTTGGAGTAGGTTTGTAATGTCAAATATGACTTGTGCGCAAAATTTGAGGTCAATCGGACGTGGTTTGATAGGTTTAAATATCGTTTTTAAAGTTCATAAAGCTTGAATCAGGGTGTAATTCATGGTTTTAGCGTTGTTTGATATGATTTGAGGCCTCGAGCAGGTCCGAAATGTGTTTTGGGATTGGTTGGTAGTCTTGGTTGAGGTCCCGGGGACCTCGGGTGGATTCCGGGTGGTTAACGAATCAAAAATGGAATTTTGAAGGGCAAAGGTTGCCGGTTGCTGTCATAACCGCACCTGCAAAAAATGAGCCGCAGGTGCGAAGCCGTAGATACGACCAGGGGAGCCGCAGATGCGGTTTGGACCAAAGTGAAGGAGGGCCATAGATGCGTAACCGCATCTACAGTAGGAGGGTCGCAGAAGCGAAAAAAAGGGGGGCCTGGAATGACCGTAGATGCGGTAGAGTGGCTGCACCTGCGGGACCGCAGAAGCAGTCAATAGACCGCAGGTGCGAAAAGTGCTAGGGCAGAAGGGTTGTTTAAAGTCAGAATTTTTTCCATCTTCTCTCATATTTTCATGGCTTGGGGCGATTTTTGGAGAGCTTCAATAAGGGATTTCGTCATCTATGTTAAGGTAAGTTATTCCTCCTCATTTCCAAGTTAAACACAAGATTATATTATGGAATTAGACATGAAAATTATGCAAAAAATAAGGATTTTTGGAAGAAAACCTAGAAACTTGATAAATTGGATTTTACCACGAATTTGAGGATGGAATTAGGAGTAAATTGTATGTTTGAGTTCATAAGGTCATGGGTAATCTTTATCTTCGAAAAATTTTGAATTTCTGGGCACGTGGGCCCGAGGGCGTTTTGGTCAACCTTTCGATCGGGGTTAGGAATTGTTATAAAATTGGATTATAATGAGTATCTTAGTATATATTAATGGATTCGTATTATTATTTGCTAGCATTGGAGCCTTGTCCATCGATTCGAGTCTTCAGAAAGGCGTGGAATGCCGGTTATGGATCTTCGAAGCAAAGTGAGTCTCCTTTCTAACCTTGTAAGAGGGAAATGTCCTCATAGGTGTAATAATTGATAATGTGCTCCTATTTGTGGGGGACTACGTACGCACGAGGTGACGAGAGTCCGTGCGTAGCTATTATTATACTATTGTCCGGGTAGTTAGGACCCATAAGCATGTTATACTTAGATTATTTATGAACCCATTGATAGCTTGAATTGTTTAAATCACTTTGGATTAGTAAATAAATTTAAAAAGAGATTAAACATCATTTTTCCTGAATTGTTAAAAAGAGAAATTATCTTATTTGGATAAATATCCCTGACAAGTTCCTAATTGACTGATTGAGCAAGTATCTCTACGTGTACCTGCATCGCATGCATGATTCGCGAGCAGGGTATGTGTTTATTTATGGAACGGGCCGAACGGCTTGGCAGATTAAATAGATGCATCTATGGTTCGGGCCGTTCGACCATTGGTAGTGCACAGTTTACATTTCTGTTGGATCGGGTCGTCGCCTCGGTGTGATTTGCGCATGTTATTTTTTGCTTGAGAATATTAAAAGTGAAATTGGCCCTTCGTGGCTTGATATAAATTGATAAGATAATAAAGAATAAACCTTGAAAGCCCTTGATTAATTTTTGAAGGTGTTTACTTATTTTCTGGCTTCGTGAATTAGAATTACTATATAAATCCATGACTTTCCTCACATTTCTAGGATATTGATAATTGACCTCTAGTAAGTGTCGAGGTTGACTGTCTCGTCTCTACTTCTTCGCGATTAGGCAGGATACTCATTGAGTACACGTTGTTTACGTACTCATACTGTACTTTTGTGAATTTTTGTTGCACAGGTATATGTATCTCTAGCAGCCTACTGGCGTAGCAGCGCGGATGATTCTGGGACTAGGTGAGCTGCATTATTCGAGGCGACCCGAAGCTAGTGTAGTTTCTTTCAGCATTTTTATATTCATTCCCTATCCACTGTATTTCGAATAGATGTTATATTTTATTTTCCTTATCAATAGATGTTCATGCACTTGTGACACCGGGTTCTGGGATGGTTTTCGAAAGATGAGTACTAATAGCTATTACTTAATTTGAATTGAAGTAGAGATTGTTTTAATTATGAAAAATAGAAGGAAAAATCCTAGATTTTCAAAGGTATTAAAAGAGATTTTAATTGATAATTTAGTTGGCTTGCCTGACAGAGGTGTCCGACGCTACCATGACCCTTAGTGGATTTTGGGTCGTGACACCAAACATGTATCAATAAATAATACGTTTTAATATTACTCTTTGCATGCTATATTACATTATCTAGTTAGATGTAAGACGACATCTGATACCAATTGTTAGAACATGTGCAGCGGAAGCAAGCATACTATCCAGGCATCAAATACATGTAAACTAGACAGCGCAATAAAAACGAGTTTAGAAGCACTAACCTCTTGAAGTAGTTGCACAAACCTTCCGAGCAGCAAGAATCCAGGGCTGCAGTCTTCTGCTATTTGCCAAGTAAAACCTTGGATGATTTTGCTATTGGGTGGGCAAGAACAATACAACTAAAAGGTAATTAATTAGGTGAAACTAGTTTTCCTTTAATAGACCCGAAATTAAGCCATAATAGAACTCAAAAAAGTGTAGGACTCTACAAGTAGAATCCTACTCTAACTCAAAAGGATAACTTTTCTCCCAAGCTACTTTTTACCCAAGTCTGTCCAGGTTTTACTAGGTATAGCACGGACCACAGAAATAATAAGAGGCTACTAATTATAGTATTAATTCAAAATTAGCATGAATTAATCCTTACTATAATTAATTATAATTTATTCCACTAAAAAAACTGCAATTGAACTCCTCAATATGAATTTCAAAAATTCATCCACACTTATTTTAACTCCCCATGTTAAGATTTCAAATACCAGTTAACTAAATTAAATCACTGAAAAGTTAATTCAATTAACTAATTAAATCGTTTATAATTCCGCTTAAACCATTTTATGTGACGGATACAAAATCTACCGGCCAAGTTTTCACATGAAAACTTATAAGCTTACATAAAGGGGGATCATCAAACCCAAAACCGAGCCATGGATTCTATCAACTAATTATTATTCACAAATGTTATTCGTTATTGTCCAATCTATTAGGCATATACTAACTCTAAATAGAGTCGTACCTTTTGATAAATCAAAACAATAAACAAATTACATTGACCATAATAATTATATCAAGATTAGGAATATAAGCTCATTTAATGAATTAGAGAAAATATTTTATATATTCAGTACAAAAACATCTTTTCTCTACTTGGTTCGTTCAATATACACTGAGTATACTAGCACAAGAAGTTGGAGTAAAACTACTCCCATAATCAAGACAAATTATACAATAATCTTGTGCTACAATCATCAAGATATTTTGTCCAATAATATCTTTGATTGTGAACATAGTTTATTAATTATGAGAACCAACAATTTAATCTTCTGTGCATGAGCTAAGACTCCATACACTAAATTGTCTACTACATAACTAAAAGAACACACATGTAACAGATGAACTATTTAAAATGATACTTTATTGAATTGAATGAATTAAATAAATAATTATTCCATAAAGAATAAAATATAATACTATGTCTAAACCGCATGGTTAATAGTATATCCCAACAAATTCTTCTCGAGGAACGAATGAATCCCACTATCCAAGAAGCTTGCTAACAATTTTCAAAAGCTTACGGAGCCTTATGAGAACAATTCAAGAAGACTTGAAGATCTATAATGTGCTAAATGTATAAAAGCAAGGGACCAAAGCTAACATCTAGGAGCCCAATTGCATCCAATGGAAGCCCAAGTACAAAAACATGTCAAGAAGGCCCTACTATACAGGGTATTTTAGTATTTTTCTTTGGAGCATATAAATTTAGCATGTATACTTCTTATGTCTTTATTGTTAGAGATAGACTTGGATGAATATTGTGATTACTATTGAGAGTGTGGGTGAAATTCGATTGCCTTGCTTACTCTATCCTTGGATTTTCAAGACAGAGCTTTACTCTTGAGGATTCAAATAGTCTAGGTGCTTGGTCTTGAACCCTAATAAAAGGTAGTTAGGTCTTTATCTATCTAATTAAAATTGTCTATATTTCATACCTATGTCAAGCTTCTATCTCATTTATTGCTTTCCTATTTCAATATGTTGTTATTGAATTTGGTTGTTATCATCTCTTCTCTTCAATCACTAACTACACCAACGTGACTTTCGGGTGTCACTCGTGTAAAAATTTGGTGGTCAGCTCCGTTTTCAATTCTAAAAATTTGACAATAAGATAGTGAAAAATGGTAGAACTAAGAGAAAATGTAAAGAGGAAAAAGATAGATGTGTAGCGAAAAGAAGGTGTTGAATATTCTTTTATCCATTTGAGCATTATTTAGTCCATTCGTACACTTAAACTCAATTAAGTTTCACACTTTATGCCATGTCCATGTGAAGTGTTTTATAGGTATATTTTGAAGATTGGTCGTGTTGAAATTCGAAGAGTTGTAAATGGTTGTACATTTCTTATTTATGTAGTATGCTTCTCGAAGGTAGTTAGTTAAGAAGTTAGTTGTTAGTTTTTCTTATACATAGTCGGTTAAGTTGGTTAGGATAAATAGGTGATGTACAACTCATTTTCAGTTTAAGGCAGCTAATAGAGAAAGTCTTTCTCATCTATCCGCCCTTCTCTGTCTATCTCCTCTTCTCTCTCGCTCAAGCTCGTTAATGGCAGAGCTTAGGGCTAGATTTTAACATGGTATTAGAGACATGGTTCTTTGTGAGTGAGCAATGAGCTTTCTAGATCGATCAATTTCCTATGTTTTTCTCTTTTTTCACCTGCTTTTTGATATCCTTTTTTTGTCGTCTTCGATTTCTCCAAATCTGACATTTTTTTTCTCAATCCTCTGCTCAAATGACGCTTGATTCATCTCAAATCACAGCTGGATCTTCACATGCAAGCAATCAGTAGATCAATTGCAATTATCCGTTATATGTTCATCCTTCAGACATACTAGGAACATCGCTTGTTCCTCAACACCTAATTGGAACTGAGAATTACTCAGAATGGAGAAGGTCTATGGAGATACCACTCCTTGTGAAGAATAAACTTGGATTTGTTGATGGAACTTGCACTAAAGAGCAGATGGAAAAAAAAAGTCTTCCCATTGCAGCAGTGGGATCGCTGTAATGCCATAGTGCAGTCGTTGATTCAAAGCTCTGTGGCTAAGGAACTCAGAAAAGAAATTATGTATTCTTCAAATGCACAGAAGGTTTGAAATGAACTTAAGGATTGTTTTGACAAAGTTAATGTTACTAAAGTGTACCATATCAACAGGGAAATCAATTGCTTAACACAAGGGATTTCTAGTGTATTAGTTTACTTCTCTAATCTCAATAACCTCTGGGGATGAGTATGAGTCGATAATACCTAAACCATGTGACTCTGAGAACTCCAAAATATTTGTTGAGTTTCTTTTCCAACAAAAACTTATAAAGTTTTTAATGGGACAGAATGACACTTATGCACCTCAAAGGAGCCAAATACTAATGATGCGGCCAACACCTTCTCTTGATTAAGCATACTCGATGATTATTCAGGAAGAAAGTCAAAGACTAAGTAGTGGATATGGTGTACAAAGTGGAATTCTGGGAAGTGGACCTATGGGTACTGAGAGCAACTCTTTTGTGTCAGCAAATAACTCAAATGTGAAGTATAGTAAGAACACAAATCGATTTTATAACTATTGTAAGATAAAGGGACACACAAAAGACACTTATTATAAGTTTGTAGGTTATCCACCAAGTTTTATGTTCAACAACAAAATAAGGGTGCTAATGATAATTACACATCGGTGACACACGATGTGACTGTAATAGAGGAGACTAAACACATATGAACTGATGGAATTCGTATGATAAATGGAATGATCAATTCAGCAACTCCAATTTTCACACCTAAGCAGTATCAACAAATACTCAGAATGTTGAGCAAAGAAAAGGGACCAGGAGAAGAAAAACACTAGGAGATGTGGCTAATATGGCGGGTAATTCAATTACTAACCAAGTTAAGCAGATCATTGATACTAGTACTTCAAATCACATAGTTTCATCCCTAGATTTGTTATCCTGTCCCAAGCCTGTTCCCTATTCACGATCTACTTCAGTACATTTACCAAATGGAGAAAGTACTCAGATTGCACATATATGATCATATGCCTTGTCCAACACTCAAACTCTACATGATGTACTTTATGTGCCTAAGTTTCAGTATAATCTATTATCTATGTCTAGATATACCATGTAATTAAATTTTATAGCCTCTTTTTATCCTGATCTTTGTCTCTATCATAACATCTTAAGTGGCAAGATGAGGGGGATTAGTAGCCTCAAGGATGAACTCTACATCCTCAATCCTTCAAAGCCTCCTGCATTACCCACTTCCATCTATATGACCACTATCCAGACTTCTCCTTCAACTATGTTGTGGCATCAAAGACTTGAGCATGCTTCCTATTTCGTTCTCCAGAAAATACCTACAATAAAGACTCTGTTGTCTAATTCTACTTCTAGTAACTGTCATGTTTGTCCATTAGCTATACAGACAATGATTCTTTTTCCTACTAGTATTTTAAGATCTAAATGTTCATTTGAACTTGCTTATATGTGTCGCGCCCCCTTTTTTCCTCCGCGGAGGAAGTTCGGGTGTCGACATTCATGGGGAACAACTCATTTTCTTTTGGAAATTGGGTATTTGAAGAGTCGCCACCTAACAGATTATGGTGCTTTAGGGAACCTAGAGTGATTAACTCTTGGATTGGTTTGCATTAGCAGAGATGTAGGATAAGGGCTCGAAATAACCTTGAGGGGAAGGTGTTATGCACCTCTCCCAGTCCACAATGATGGGTCCCGGACGAACTTAACTTATGAATTAGTCCATTAATAAATAAATAGTTGAATCAAATAATATGCAAGTAAAGCACGTTAGACGTTGTATAACTCAAATAATAAGGCAAAGATTTTGAACAAGTTGTATACTTATAAAACAAACTATAAACAGAAGGGATTTAGGAAAGGAGGGGTCCTAGGTTGGTTGGCCTACAGGATCACCCCACACAATGTCTAGTAAACACTCCCCAATGAGGGGATACACGTGACATTAGCGCATAGTCATTATATCCCATATCTACCCTTCTCACCCCCTTAGTGGTTATTAAAGCAAGTGTTGGTTAGCGATCTCTATTACATGTTGTTACCCGTCCCTTCTTAATGGTCCTGGAGGAAATTTAGGACCTCTACCTATAGGCAGTTCTAGACAAACCCCTAAAGTTTAAACGAGAAAATACTAAGGCGACAGGCAAGAAAAAATAGGACCTTAACACATAAGGCAGAAAAGAAGCAATTAGAGGCTCAAGTTTACCTCCACAAACAACACACATAAGTAGCATAACTCAAACATAAATAAGGGCCGTATTGTTAAACGGTATCCTAGTACATGATGTCTAAGTATCCTAATACATGATGTCTAAGTAAATATTAAGACATAGAAGATAGATGTTTTATTTTATAAACTCATAAGTAATGGCCCTATCAGTTTTCCTACTGATTTTAAGCCTGTAAATCAACAACATTAAGTAGCAGAAACAGTTTTAGAGTAGCAGAATTTGAAAACGCCCTATAGGCTTTCCTACATACTGAATAGTGGTTCCTAAGAGCATGATAGCTACGTTTAATATAGCAAAACAGTAGGAATATTGTAAAACAAACTCTTGAGTTCCTATAGGCATGCTTTTTGATAGTAAATTAGAGTAGTACTCGAAAGAATTTATTTTAGGGAAAACAAACCACTAATTAGACCAGTTTCGAAGCAAACTAATCGTGAACTGGATTGACTTATTTAAACTAAACTAATTTTAGATCTATAGGCAAAATATTTGATGTTGTTCCCTATAGGCATGTATGCGGTGAAATCAAAAGGCCTAATTTCTTGCTATCAAGTTATTTCGGAAGAATATCTCGAGACCCGAGGATGCGGAGTCGCGACCGAGTCCCCTCCCTCGGAGCTCGTCGAGGCCCGACTCAAAGAAGACGAAGATCGAGGCCAGAGCAAAAGGGAAATTCCCAAAGCATGCGGCTAAGTCTGATAGAGATGGCCTACCTAGAGCCAGCATCGAGGCGTCACGTCTAGCCGTCCCATCTCCATGCTTTCATAATTAATGTATGTTGTACCATAACCGGATTCACATTATATATAAAGGGAATCCTAGGGTTGTGAATTCGAATCGGGTTATAGATAAATCAAATCGATTATTTATTATCGGTTTATCGATTTATCGATTTCGATTTCGGTTTTAAAATTTTTCTTATTGAGTTATCAATTTCGATTTAGATTTTGTCCTCTTTGGTTATCGGTTTATCGATAAACCGATAAGATGTACTAAAAAAGACAAAAAAATTATTTTTTTAATTTTTTATACCCTTATTCTATATTACCCTTTTCTTTACCCTAAGTCCCTAATCCTATTATTTTGTCTACCACATTTAAGGAATGATCATATTTAAAGCTCAAGAGAATGAAGTTCAAATTAATGGAAAACAGAATTAGCCGTGATGATGTATTTTTTTATACTGTTGGATTGTTTGTGACATACATTTGATCCCTTACTTTAGTTTCGTTGCATATGCTTGTTGACACAATTTTTATATTATAAACAGTGTTCGTCTTATTTTAGCTTATTTTTGTCCATATTAGTTAGGCATATTTATAGCGATATACTTTTTGTGGAATCCCGCAAAATTTCCTATTGGTGAAATCGATAAATGAATCGATAAGCCCCAAAAATTGATAAATCGAAACCTTATTGAAACGATAACGATAAGCATATGTACAAATCAATAATCAATAAGTAATTATCGATAAGAGTCAAAATCGAATCGATAAATCGAATGAACACTCCTAGGGAATCCACACCACTTTGTAAGGGGGACAGGTGGCTCCAACTATTCTACATAAGAGCAATTATCTCTCTCTCTCTCTCTTTTTCTCTCTAACTTACTCACTCAAGGCTACTTTTTACACTTATTACTTTCATACTTGCTTTTCATTTATTGCTTGGTATTGGCCATAAAGATTCCTCTTTAAT